>LPNX010662518.1:1353424-1412292 GCA_001517045.1 Pseudotsuga menziesii
GCCGCTGGGCTTTGAGATACATGAGAGAGAGTCCCATGTTTGTAGGCTCAGGAGAGCCTTGTATGGTCTGAAGCAAGCCCCTCGGGCTTGGTACTCGAGGATTGATTCTTATCTGCTTTCGATTGGGTTTCGGAAGAGTGAGGTTGATCCCAACCTATATTTCATTGTGGTTGGAAGTGATCCGCTCATTCTTTTGCTATATGTTGATGACTTGTTTATCACAGGGGAGGAGCACCTGATTGTAGCATGCAAGAAAGACCTTGCTTCAGAGTTTGAGATGACAGATCTTGGGCTGATGCATTACTATTTGGGGATGGAGATTTGGCAGGAGGATGGACATGTTTTCCTGGGGCAAGGAAAATATGCTGCAGATATTTTGAGGAGATTTCAGATGGAGGATTGCAGACCCATGTCCACACCCATGATCACCAACTGGAAGAAGCTTCATGCTTCTGAGGGAGAGTTGGTGGATCCTACCTTGTATCGTTAGCTGATTGGATTGTTGATGTATCTGGTCAACACCAGGCCAGATTTGAGATTTGTGGTGAACACTCTCAGTCAGTTCAATGTGGAGCCAAGGAGTGTGCATTGGATAGCCGCAAAACATGTTTTGAGATACCTTGCTGGGACAGTAGATTATGGTTTGGACTACAAGAGGTCAGATGGAGTGGGCTTGGTTGGTTTCACAGATTCAGATTGGGCAGGCAGTGTTTCGGATCGGAAGAGCACTTCCGGTTGTTGTTTCAGTTTGGGCTTCGCAGTTGTGTCGTGGTTCAGTCGGAAGCAAAAGTCCGTTGCTTTGAGTTCTGCTGAGGCTGAGTATATGGCAGCCAGTCAGGCTAGCTGTGAAGCATTGTGGCTTCGCAAGTAGATGGTAGATTTGTTTGATCAGGAGTTGAGGCCTACAGTCATTCACTGTGACAATCAAAGTTGCATCAGGCTATCTGAGAATCCAGTGTTTCATGACAGGTCTAAACATATTGAGATCAGATATCACTTCATCAGAGATTATGTTCAGAGAGGAGCTGTTGAGTTACAGTACATTTCTATTGATGAGCAGGTGGCTGACATTCTCACAAAGTCTTTGGGAAGAGGGAAGCATATTCATTTCAGGGACAAGTTGGGAGTGGTGAAGAACATCTTCCTCGGTAAGAGGGAGTGTTGAAAAATTACCGAGGAAGTGTTGTTCACCTTGTGTTGCCTTGGGGTGGACAAGAACACTTTAAAAGGTGACACCTAGTCATTTAAATTAATAAAGTGAGAAGTACTTTATATTTTTAAAGTCACTTTATTAAAAGTTAAGCCATGGTTTATCATAAGTTCATATTTAATGATAAAGTCAAGTAAGTGATTAATTAGAAGGGTCTTCGCTTTATTAAATGACATGAGGTGCACTAAATGTCAATGAGCATTTATTGTGAACCCTCAATCTAATCTAATCTAGACCATTGGATTGAAAGAGGAAGTTACCTTGAACAAAAAGGGCTTGGGGAGAGGCAAACCGAATCTATTGTTCACTTTCACAAGAGAGATTTTTGAGAAAGGAAAGAGCAAGAAGAAGAAGAGTGCAAGGGTTTGAAGTGATTTCATTTCCAGAGAAAGAGAAGGAGAGAGAAGGAGAATTCTGCAGGTTTTAGAGGCACAAAATCCAAGGAAGAATCATTCTTTTATTTCAGCAATTTCAGCAAGGCAAACAGGATGTTTTCCAGGGCAGAATTTGCAGTTTTGATGGCAGATTTGTTTAGCATGTTTTTCGAGGTGATTTCTGCAAAAGAATTTCGGGAAAAAAAAATTATGTTTGAACAGCCGTACGGAATCCATACAGTCCGTACATCAGTACGGAACTGGCCGTACGACACGTTTTTTGAGGCAGACTACGTGCAGAATTTTTGCTGGGCTGTTTTTTTGGCACGTGGTTCGAGAAGAATAAATTCTGAAATTTCAGCAGGTCATTCAGGGATTGATTGGCACGTTTACCAAGGCATTTGGTGAAGATAAGTACTGTTGTATTTTTATTTAAAGTTTGCATGAAATAATAAAAATATCTCTCTCTAGAACAGGTTTTCCCTTGGGGATTTTTCCTGGACCATTTTGGTCAAAAATCTGAGTCTCTAAAATTTCATGAGTGGCTGATTTAATTTTCTGTATTTGAAAATTTGGCTGTTAGAAATTTTTTGAGTTTATAAAGTTGAAAGAATCTCAAGTGTTTTTAAGTTTTCAGTGAAAATTTTTAATTTTTAAATGTACATGCATATTGGGGTTGGGCATTAAACCATATGCAGTGATCTGAACTTGAAACCGGGTTGGGGTTTGAAAATTAACAGACCGCTCTCAATGGTCTCACTAGACCTTGGGAGTCATTCATACCGACTATGTGTGTCAGAAAATAAAGTATGAAGTTTGACATTGTATGGGAAGATTGCATCCAAGAGGAAGCTAGAGTAGTTAACATAGAATCTCTACTTAAAGAAGATGATCAAGATCTAGCCATCCATACCAAAAGAAGAAGATAATCAAACTTCAAGAAGGAGAGTCACAAGGAGTATAGACCTTCAAAGAAGTTTCAAAGGAAAAGAGAAATCAGTTAGAAGAAAGACTACTCCAAATATCAATGTTACAACTGTCATAAGATAGGACACCTTGCCAGAGAGTGTCCATTGATGAAGAAGAACAACAAAAGACATCATGCTCATCTAGCTGAAGATGAGGACGAGGAAGAAGAAGAAAGACCTTGAAAGAGACAAGCAAAAGATGAAGATGTAGAAGAATATGTACAATTCTCTGCACTCTCTGGGTTTGTAATACATGGAGAAGATACATGGCTTATTGATAGTGGTGCTTCAAAGCACATGACAAGGAAGAAAGGAACTTTGTCAAGACTTGAAGAGAACAACTTTCCCCAGAAAGCATCAATAGGTGATGACTATCAATATCCCATCAAAGGCATTGGTGAATCAAGCTACAAGCTTGAATTTGGAACCTCCATGAAGATGAAGGAAGTACTATATGTACCAGGTTTGAAAAAAAACTTACTTTCCATCTCAGCATTAGATAAGAAAGGATATAGAGTTGCTTTTTTAGATGGACAAGTACTCATGTGGAACAAAGGAAATACACTTGAAGATGCTGTGGTCATTGGTGAAGAAGGAGGATTGTACAGATTTATTCCTGTTCTCAAAAAGGTTGTCAAGAAGCTTTCCAAGCTCACTATAGTTTTGGCAAGTTAGGAGGTTATAAAGGTTTGTATTGTAGCAAATACTATGAAACTCAGATCTAATATGGGTGTAAGCAAGGCACTCTAAGATAAAGTGATTTTCATCCTCAATGCTCATAGACTCACACAGATGGGAAACCCTTTTCGCCCATGGAGTTTTAGGAATAGACCAACGCCCTATTTCGCTATGGAGTGCATGAGAGTTCGTTTTAATCTTGGCTATATTAATTTTCTTCCGTGAGCTAGTTACTACCGAGAGATACTTCTGATCTTCCAAGTTAGGATTAATGACCTCCTTATAGTATCTTAATTTTCTCTTAACCTCTAAATTTTCCTCACACGGAAATTTCTCTTTAAACTTAGAAGTAATAATATTTTTGACATTATCAATGTTTTGCAAAATGTCGTTTTCATTAATGCCCCAATGGTTTAACCAAGCCATGGTATCTTTACACCAACACTGCTTGAGGCGTAGTTGGTTTTGACTTGTGTTTAAAGCAATTTTAGGAAGTCTCTCATTTCCCATGTTATTTATCTTATGCTTGTACATCATGTACCTAGTCATAGCCATACTCTCGATGGGGGAAAGTCCCACTTCTATGAAGAGAATAGGATAAGGTGTATTGCTTTTAATTTTGAGGTTATAAGTTATAAACCGTTTCTGGATTTGCTCAATCTTCCTCCAATATTCTCTAGAAATGCTGCCCCCCAATACTTCACAACCATACAAGATAACAGAGATGACAAGAGTTTCAAAGAGGAACTTCTTTTTATCCCACATGACCAGATTGGTTGATTTACAGTTATTTTCAAGACCAAAATAAGCTTTCCACCCTCCATTAATTTTTTTCTCAATGCTATAGTTCCAATTGAGCTTGTAATGAATATCAATTCCGAGATACCTGTAAGAAGTCACTTCCTCTAGATTTCTATTATCATAAATAAAATTTGCCTAAGTGTGTTTCTTAGATTTTATAATCATTATTTTTGTCTTGTCGGTGTTAACAATCATACCCATGTTAGAGCAAAAATCTTTAAGAATTCTTAATTCCTTATCGAGATCAGAAGGACACCTTGCCATAAGAACAATATCATTAGCCTAAAATAGGAGGATGATAACTATCCTAGCTAAGATTGTATCGGTGCCAATGTTATCGGAACCAGACCGGAACTGGCAAAACCTGTCGGTCTAACCGGTTTACAGGGTTGGCAGGTCCAGTTAGTAAAAAAATTTCCTCAGACCGGATTTTTTTCCAAACCAGGTACAGAACCGACCGGTCCGTACTCTGCCGTACGGCCGTGGACTGGGGACTCACGGAACTCAAATTAAAAAAAAACACAAAATAAAACCTAACCTATGCTTCTAACCTAACCCTAAGCCTATCCTAACACTATTTAAAGAGCCCCCCACCCCCTACATTACTCACATTATTCATTGCTAATAGTTTGGCAATCTTGAGAGCACGATTTGTTGGGCAGTTTTGGAGTCTTTTTTAGCTGAGTTTTTTGGTGGTTTCCAAGAACTTGTTGGGCATATTCAAGTGTGTTTTGCAAGGAGGATTTGGAGGAGATTAGAAGCATTTTTTTGCAGCAGATTTGGAGCTATTAGATGGACTGTTTTGGAGGTTATTGAAGGCTTTTCTGCAGAATTTGTGGACTGTTATCACGGATTAGCTTGTTCTTTTTCTCTTGGCAGCGACAATTCCTCTCAAGCTTTCCTTCATTTCTTCTTCTTTCTCAAAGGTATGTCAAGTCTCAAGACTTTTCTCTTAAATTTTTTTTTTCTTAGTTAATAAGTTATTAATAAATTATAGGGTTTTATTTCTAGCTTTTGTTTGCCATGGCTCCAAAAGAGAGTAAGAATCTGGCATGGGTTCATTGCCAATTGGATGATGGTGGAAAAAAAATATGCAATTATTGTGGGAGGAAAATAGCTCGGGGTTAAAACAACACTTAGCTGGTGCTAGAGGCAATGTTGAACTTTGTAGGAAAGTCTCTAATGATCTTAGAGAAGAGATGCTAAGTAGTATTGAAGCCTACCAAGAAGAAAAAGCCAAGACAAAGAAGATTCAAGAAGACATAGGGAGAGGTTAAATGCCATTTGAGGATGAGAGTGACTATGATCTTGAGGGTGGTGATCATGAAACCCCTCAAGGTCATTTGACTAGTTTTGAAGAATCCTCCAGTTTTCCTGTTAGGGGGAGAGGTCGACGTAGAGCATCCAATTTGAACCCGAAGAGGCCATGTAGTACCCCGACCAGTAGTAGAGGGCTTGACTCTTTCTTTGTGCTCTGCACTACCCTTGGTGCTTAGCCCACCATTGATGCTAAATGGAAGAAGGAGGTTGCTTGGGAATGCATAGCTAGAAGGTAGTATGCTGCAGACATACCCTTCAATGCAACTAATTCTTCTTATTATCAACCTATGATAAATGCTATAGCTTCATGTGGTCCAGGCTTCAAAGGCCCTAGTTTTCACGATATCAGAGGACCCCTTTTACGAAATGAAGTTCAAAGAATAGATGAATATCTGAAGGAGTTCAAGTAGTCCTGGAGTAGAACAGAGTGCACAATAATGTCTGATGGATGGACTGATTGAAAATCCCGCACTATTATCAATTTCCTGATTGCTTTCCCAAAAGGAACCATGTTTCTTAAATCTGTGGATGCCTCTGACCAGGTGAAGGATGCACAATTATTATTTCATCTTTTGGATGGAGTAGTTATGGAGGTGGGGCCAAAGAATGTTGTACAGATCATCATTGACAATGCCTCAAACTACGTTGCAGCGGTAAGGATGTTAGAGGAAAAACACCCCACCATTTGGTGGACACCATGTGCAGCCCATTGTTTGGACCTCATGCTGGAGGATATCGGCAAAATTGAGTGGGTGAAGAAGTGTGTGGAGTAGGCAAAATCAATAACCAGGTGCATCTACAACCCCTCATGGGTTTTGAGTCTTATGAGGAAGAACACTGGGGGTAAAGAGCTTGTTAGATCAACCATTACACGATTTGCAACAAACTTTCTTTCGTTGCAATCCCTTGTTGATAAAAAAGCCAATTTGCTGAAGATGTTTTCTTGCGATGAGTGGAATGAATGTCAATGGAGTCAAAAGGCTGTAGGGAAAGATATTGTTGACAAAGTGTTTGAAAAAACATTTTGGAAAAAGGAAGAAGAGATAGTTTTATTCAGTGAGCCTCTTGTGAGAGTATTGTGGATGGTAGATGGTGATAAACCCACTATGGGTTTTATTTATGAGGCCATGGATCAGGCCAAAGAAGCAATAAAGAAAGCATATGGCGATAAAAGGCAGAAGTATTTTCCTATTTGGAATATCATTGATGACAGATGGAACAGACAACTCCATCGTCCTTTGCATGCAACTGGCTATTACTTAAACCCAAGGTAAGAAATCTCAAAATTCCTATTCAAAGTTATAAGTTTTCTTTTCATTTCAAACTTTAAAGTTCAAACTTTCAAAGTTATAAGTTACAATTTCAAATTCATTGATGAATATTTTTTGTCTTTTGAACTTTGAATGAACTTTTGAAGGTACCACTATACAAAAGACTTTGAAGCCAATGATGATGGGAAGGTAAAAGACAGATTGTATAGATGCATTGAGCGCATGGTTCCTGATGCCAGGATACAAGATGAGATACACAGTAAGCTACTGCAATTTAATGAGAGTATGGGTAGCTTTAGCATGAGCATGGCCATACGAGGCAGATCCAAGGATCCACAGGTAAGAATTTTCAAAGTTTTCAAATTATATTATCCATTAAAAAGAATGAGTTAAATTTCCAAAGCCATTTGCTGAAACTTGTTTGCATTCAACTCTTATTGCAGCCTATTGGTGAGGGTAGTTTGGTGGGAGCTGCACTGATTTGAAATTTTTTGCAGTTCGAATATTGAGCCAACCATGCAGTGCTTCTGGATGTGAACACAACTTGAGTGTATTTGAGCGTATACACACCAAGAAACGAAACCGTTTGGAACACAGACGGTTGAATGATATGGTCTATGTCCAGTACAATCTTAGGTTGAGGCGTAACCAGTTGTTGAACAAGACACTAGCATTAGGCAACATAACCTTGGATGACTTTGATCCATCATTAGAGTGGGTTGTGGAGACTCAAGCACCAGTATTTGATAATGAAGACCTTTCTTGGTTGGATTTAGACCCACCTCCAGAGGTTCCACCTTCAAGGCCAGGGGAATCAAGTGGGGCTTAGAATCCCACTCTTGAAAAGGATGAAGAGGAAGAGGATGAGGATGACGACGAGGAGGACGATGATGAGGAGTAGTAGACTACTAGACACTAGACTCTAGTAGTAGTAGCTAGTAGGGTAGTGCCATATGATCACTTTATTGTTATTCATTAGTACTATGGTTTATTTTTGGATTGTAGGGGCCATTTAGAGCCTCTTTGTTGATGTACTTTGGTTCAGAACCTCAGAGATGTATTGCACTAGGTGCTATTTTGGATATTTGCACCCATATTTGCTATATATATGAGAAACTTTGCATATTTGTGTATTAATGGTTTGGATTCATATGTATGCACATGAATATATATGTTTTTTTACAAAATATGAATATTTTATGTATTTTTTAGTCAACCGGTTTCTGATCCGTTCACATTTTGGGCTTCGTCAGTTTGATGACTGGTCTAGTTCTAATAACATTGATTAGTGCTTCTTCTAAACACTTTTTTGGCTTATCAATGTAAATACCAAAAAGGGTAGGGGAGAGGGGGCAACCTTGTTTAACTCCAATATTACAATTTATATTTGTTGTCCACCCCTCATTATTCTTAAACTTGGCAATGACCTTTTCGTATAACCTTATCACGACAACTCTCAACTCAAAAAGAACCTTAAGCTCTTTTAGCCTATTCTAGAGGTTATTTCTAGACACTGTATCAAAAGCTTTTCTAAAACCCTAAAAACAACAAAATAGGTCAGACTTATTATTACGGCATTCCTCTGCAATGATCCTAAGTGTAACGAGGTGGTCCGTGGTTGAATGATTCCTTCTAAAACTTGCTTGGCCTTTAGCCCGCTTACCTTCCGTTTCTAGCCATTCATTGATCTTCTTTTCTAAGATAATACCATATAACTTAGCTAAGAGAGGGCTAATCATAATAGTTCGATAATTAGAGGGGTTATTTAACTTATTTTTATCACCACTTTTGAAAATAGGAATAATGAGGCTTTGAGTCCAAGGTGTAGGAAACCCTTTCTTGACCGCTAGATTAAAGAGTTTGTGGATGTGCGGGATGAGGACAGGCCCTCCAATTTTTAAGATTTCCGCTTGGTAGCCTTTAATGCCTTTGGATTTTCCATTTGCTAAGCGCATAACCCCGAAATCTGTCTTCTAACGAGAAAACTTCTTTCGTTGTAAGAAGGGTTTGAATGTTATCTTTGATATCCGAGGATTCATAAAGCTTTTTAAGATAGGAATTCCAATCTTTTAATGCAAGTTTATTGTCTTATTTTGTTTTGCGAGTTAGAATTTACCTCTAGAATTTCTTAGGAGCCACCTTGGAGAGGCGTAAGAGATTTTTATACCTGTTACTTAGATAATTCCTTTTTTCTAATTAAGGCTTTGTAGTGATTTATCTTGTCCATTTTTATCGAATTTGTAGTAGCTTGCTTAATTTCTTTTCTCGCATCTTTACACTCTTTATCATACCAACGGTTGGTTCTACTATTGCTCGTTTTAGTCGAGACTTCAATAGAAAACTTGTTAATGGATGATGAGAGGGTTGTAGCAAAATTATTGTAGAGATTTTCTATATCCTCCATTCTAGATAAATGAACCAGTTCATTTTTTAGATCATGGAGAAAAATGTCAGCTTTATTTTTATTGAAGATTAGGTGCTTTTGGCAATGATAGTTTTCCTCCTTGTGATCGCTATGCATGGAAGTATTGAGAGTTATAATTAAAGGTCTATGATTAGAGTCAGGCTCATGGTCGTTTTAGATGTTGAAATCTATTAATTTGTTGTATATAGGTATATCAAATATAACATAATCTACTACACTACTTCCAAGCCCATGGATACAAGTCATCTGGCTAGAGTTTGACCATTTTGTGAGACCGTTGCAAATGATAAGATCTTGAGCACTACAAAATTTGATCAGCTCAAACCCGAATAAATTTTCACCTAGATCTTCGGAACATCTTTTGTACCTGTTAGCTAGCTCAAAGTCTTCGTCTAACCAAAGAGGATTAGGGTTGGAATAGTTGCTTAAAAGAATAGCTTGTTTACTGGAAGTTCAAGCATTGAAGCCACCCATCAAAAGGATATTTCCTTCCTTCCTTAAACTAGAAATATCATGTTTTAAAAACCATTATAAGGACAACTTTTATCTAAATTTGTGTTTTTATAGCAGTTGGAATTAACAGGGGCAAAATAACAGATGGCTATGTAAGTTTTTTCATCATTAATGTCTGTGATCTCTATTCAAATAAATTGGTTGTAAGGGTCTTTCTTATAAAGCCTAACATGTGGGGATATGTTCTTCCTAATGTAACAGGCTATACCCCCAATCTCTCTACGACATGAACGTTTATTCCATATTGACCATAGGACATATCCGTCTATATTAGGGACCTTGGACTCTTCGTGTTCCCAGGTTTCAACCAATAATATAATATCAATTTCGCTCGGGATCCAACTTAACTTAGGGCCTTCGCTCCATGGAAATCCTCGATAGTTCTAGGAGAAGATCCAGAGTGTGTCAAATTGCTATTTATTACTATCCTTTTGGTTTCTATCTCTAATAACAACTTTCCTGGTTTTGATTAATGCCCATTTTCCCTCCTTCCTAGCTTCTTTTACCTTTTGGACCTCCTTTCTTAATTCAGGTTGATCCTCTGGATTGAGGTCTTTATTTATAAGTATCCCCAAGCCTTTCAAACTTGATGTCATACTGAGTATGTTGTATTTTTGTTCGGTAGAGCTAACCTTAACCCATATTAGCCTTTCTTTATTCTCAATTAATTTCCTAACCTGTTTGTTTCAATGAGATCGATAGTTTCAATTTGTAACGTATTGTGCAGTTCAGTCTTGACAATGGTTAACGTATCCTCTTCGTCCTCCTCTTTAAAACAAAAAAATTATGAGGTTTAAAGCTCTTTTGTTACGCTCATGGTCTAAGGCCATGAGCTTATTCATTTCCTCTTTAATGGGCTTGATATCTACTTTACCTTCTATATTATTTAGGGTTAGGTTGTGGTTAACTATTTCCTCTAACTTTTTAATCCTATCCTTTAACTATTTTCTACTGTATCTGTCTCTCCTTGTTCGGGTGTTTTTTGAATTTCCATTGCATGCAGTCTAGTCTCCATTATCTTTGCCTTGTACTCCAATTTTTTTATCTTATCGTCTAATTGTTTTTGGATCTCTTCTTGAAAAGATGTAAATTTATTATGGAACATGGATTTTAACTCTATCTGGAGTTTAACTTCTCTTTCTTCCTTCCGTTTCTCTAAGGATTCTATATATTCATAAAGTTTAGCCTCTCCTTCTTCTCTACGTTTCTCTATTGACTCCATAAAATCATAAAATTTTTGTAGGGTAACTGTGCTAGGTCTTCCTTTAATAGTTTTTGGAAAATGCGGTGAATTACTCATATTTATGTAAAGGTGTAAAAGTGTATATAGAAAAAACTAAAACTAAAAATAGAAAACAAAATAAAAAATAAAATTAAAAAAAAGAAAAAAAAGAGGGAAGGAAAGTATTCACCTAATTTAGAGCCCCCAAATAAATGATGAAGATGCCCTAGCCGCAGGAGTGGAGTGGCTAGAAATTTTACCGAAGGTTTTGACTGCAGAGCTTCACCTTTTACCGAGGGTTCTTTCACCAAAGGTTTCACTGCATAATGTCCAAAATTTTACGGAAGGTTTCACAATGCAAGGGATTTTTTCAATGGAACAACAAGCTTGTTTTCTTAGCTTTTTAGCCGCCCCCTTGTTCTCATTTTTCATGGCTAAAAATATAAATTTAGAGGTCTAATTTTTTAAATCAAACTGCTGCTATTTTTTTCAAAGGGTTTAATGTATTTTTTTTGTGTTTTTTGTGCCCTAGGCTTGCATTTTGACTCTTGAAAGTTGAGGTTGTCACTCCCTTTAAAAAATGCCAAAGCCTTTGGACCCTTTCTGGCAATATGGTGAACTCGAGGATGGGACAAACAAACAAAAATTGAAATGTAAATTGTGTGGGCATCACATGCTGGGAAGGATTAGCAGGTTGAAGTACCATCTAGCTAAACTCCCTAGGCACGATGTTTGCCTATGTACTGGAGAGACCCCAGAGATCATGAGATCTGCAAATGAATCTATCCATGAAAAGAACAAAAAGAAGGATGAGATTGCAGCAAACAGAGCTAAGCTTTGGCTTAACAAGAGGTTCAGGGGTATCAATGTCTACCAATGTTGGTGCGAGTAGTGGGAGGGGCTCCAATGATTCACCTATCGAGAGGGGGGTTCCTCATCCCATTTTGTTGCACGAACATGAGTTGGAGCACAACCTTCTATCAGTTCAATTATAAAGAAAAGTGAAAAGGTACAAGCAGACAGGGTTATTGGGAGGTGTCTTTACTGGAGTAACATACCTCTCACCATTGTAGAAAACAGTCCATTTTGGCAGCAGATGTGTGATGCCATTGCACTAGTTGGCCCAGGGTATAAAAGTGCCACCTTTGAGGAGTTGCGAGGGCCAATCCTTCAAGTAGAAAAGAAGGACATCTGTGCTAGATTGGAGAAGTTAAAGAAGTCATGGGAGACCACTGGTTGCACAGTCATGTCTGATGGTTGGACAGATGGTAAGGGTAGAACCCTTATCAACTTCTTGGTACATTGTCCTAGAGGTACGATGTTTATTAAATCAATAGATGCATCAGCACATGTAAAAGATGCAACACTCTTATGTGAGTTGATGGAGGGGTTCATACAGGATATCAGGGTGCACAATGTTGTGCAAATTATTAGAGATAATGCAGCTAATTATGTGAATGTTGGTAAGATGCTTATGCAAAGGCACTCCACTTTGTTTTGGACTCCATGCGCTGCTCAATGTATTGATTTGATGCTGGAGGATATGGGAAAAATTCCCTTCATCAAGGAGGTGATTGATCAAGCTAGAAGCATCCCCAAATTTATATACAACCATGCTTTTGTTCTCAGCCTCACGAGGAAGCACACCAAAAACAGGGAATTGAAGCATCTTGCAATCACGTGTTTTGACACCACCTTCATTAAGCTTCAGTCTTTGCTTCAATGTCAGTTTGACTTGAAGCAATTGTTTGTTTGTGATGAGTGGCGTGATTGTGAATATCGTAGGAGAGAGGATGGGAGAACCATTGCTAAGTTGGTGTAGATTGAGTCCTTCTGGGAAGGAGTAAGGAAGTGTGTGCAGTGAGTGAACCTCTGGTAAAGGTTTTGAGACTTGTTGTGGTGATAAGCCTGCAATGGGCTATTTGTATGAGGCCATGGATAGGGCCAAAGAAACCATCCAAAATTATTATGTGGGCAAGGGTACCCCTGGGCACAACAGGCACATGTTGTTGTGGGATTTGATTGATAGTCGATGGACTGGGATGCTTCATCAACCCATTCATGAAGCAATACTCTTCCTGAACCCTGCATTTTCCTACAAATGCAATTTTGATTTTGATGACGAGGTGTTGGAAGGGCTCCTTACTTGTATTAAGAGGATGGTACATGAATATGACACTCGCAATGCAATCAATCGCGATATAGAAGTGTATTGAGATGGTACTGGAGCATTTGGATTTGGTGGTGTTATTCGTGATGGGACCATTTTCATGCCAAGTATGTTATTAATTTATTAGAGTGTTTTAACTTTTAACTTTTATAATTTTTATTTGAAACTTGAACAATTTGAACTTTGAACTATGATTTATCATTTAATTTTTTCTTATTTCAGTTTTCCAATGCAATGAAATGTAATTCAGTTCTCTTTCATTCTTATTTGTTGTAGCTACTTGGTGGCGAACCTATGGTGTAAGGACACCAAATTTACGAATTTTTTCCATTAGAATCCTAAGCCAAACTTGTACCGCTTCAAGATATGAGCGGAATTGGAGTGTTTTTGAAAAGATACATGCAAAGAAACGTAGGGTGTAATGATTTCAATAAAGCATTTGTATTTACTTTAATTTATGAATCTATGATCCTTTAACATATTATAATTTATTAACTTTTGAGTCTTTGATGCTCCATAGCCCAAACTCATAAATTTTTTTATTACCCTCTTACTGGTTGGAGTTCACACATCTCAATGACTTGGTGTGCGTCTATTACAATCTTCGCCTGTGGATGAGACAGATAGAGAAAGATCTGGATGCTGATGCCACCTCCTTGGACAATATTGATATATTGTCTAAGTGGAGGGTGGAGATTGAGACTCCTGTCATGGAGGAGTCACCTACATGGTTAGAGCCAAAAGAGGGGGAGTAGCAGCAACAGGAGGAGGAGCGGTACGGAGATACCATGGTGGGTGATGTGCTAGCATCACCACCGCCTTATACACCCATTGATGGATCTATCCCTCCCTCCATCACTCATTGTCAGATATTGGATCAGGGAGCAGGGCGAGGACCTTCTTCTACTAGTGCCAGGGGCAGGCCTGACAAACGACCCATGACCTTTTCCCATAAAAGGGGGAGAGGGCATTGATATTAGATAGCTAGCGGTTAGTTTTCCTCAGAGATACATTTATATATGTGATGTCATTTTGTATTGGTTATCCACTTTGAGTCCTTGATTCGACAACTATGAGGTTTCAGAATTCAGTATCACTATCGACTTTCATGTATCATTTAATATTTTGCTTGAATACATGATATATATCAGTGCTTTCTCCATATTTATGTTCCAATATGTTTATCTGATGTTGTTGTTGCTTTATATGTTTAAAATTTTTAAAAAGAAATGAATATATTTTGTATTTTTTAATGTTTGCCACGGTTTGCTGATTATTGCTTATTTTTTCGCCGATGCTGCCAAAAAATTGTTTTTGGGACCCTCACCGATTTTTTGTGGATGCCGATGTTTACTTCATTTGTTTGACTTATGACAAGCTATATTACTTATGCCAAACTAAGTATGATGAAATGCCATGCAATTTGAGATTTGGTTATGATTTTTAGATTTTGTTGTGATACGACCTTTCTTTGGCGGAGGTCCAATCGGTCTTTAACCCTCCTTGGATTGGCAACTACCGACAACCTTTAAGAACCTTCTGCTACTGCTGTGGGGATTAGCGATCTCTACCCTCACGTTTCAATGGGTTGATGGTTCAGATGAATTTAATCTTTCGGATTTAATAATATCCTTCATCCCTTTGACCTGGCCAATAGCAATTCTCTTGACCATAGCAGATGCATATTTCCACAGAAACAGAGTTTTGTCTACCATACGGTGCTATCTTAGTCACTGAGGTTTCAGACAATGAAGATGGTTTTATCTTTTTTGATTTATATTAAGGTGATTAGAACAACCTTCGTAGTTTCAAATACAATTTTGTTCTGTGTATGACAATGGAAACTTTTAAAAGAATGGATTCAATCTTGTTAAAAAACCCAATATCTTTTTGTTTATTTTGTAGCTCTCCAACTTCTCTAGTATTCTTCCTGAGATTCTATGTAATTCTTACAGTTTTGCCTGTCTGTGTAAGTATTTACGATGGACTGTGATTCTATTTTCTTCTATGATGGCACCCCCAAAAACAGTTGTACGACGGTGGTTTAATCTACACTGAGACCTTCTATAATATATCGAAGCCAAGGCTTCTTTTCGTAGTTTGCCCCAGAGGATTTTGGTGTTTCTAGAAGTCATTGCTCAATTTTTTTAAATTAATTTTTTTTAATATACAGACAGGTGGCTCTAGTGAGTAGTAATTTGTTGGCTTGCCGCCTCCTCGATTCTTCTAATTTGTGCTCCAGCAGGATGAGCTTCTTTTTCAATATGGGGAATTTGGTGTTTCGTTAATTTGCAGTGAAATAATTTTTTCAATGGACCTGTGAATTTTAAATGTCCAAATGCCTATTGTGGTCAAATGACCAAGAGATCAAAGAAACTATGAAATAAAATATAAGTGGGTGGCCAGTAGCCGGATTAGACAATGTCTGATAAGAGACGGTGGAATCAGAAAATGATGCTCTGATACCAAAGGAAACGAACAAAGTTCATTTCTCAACAAATAGCCAACACAGGAACGATAACAAACAGTAATCCATACTAGGAAAATATAAATATATATTGAATAGAGATGAGATGATGCAATGCCATGGGATGGTTTGCCTTGAAAAAGCATTGACTGGTCACCATGGGTTAGTAGACATACCTTTTCATTAGGTCATGTCACTTCATTAAATGTGTCTTTTCATTATTTATTGTTTATCACTGATTTTTTTGCCTATGTAAATTATCCTTGGGAAAACCCCAGGCAAATCCCCTCATGTTAAGGATGGTATCCAGGGTAAACCCTAGATTTTTCAGGGCACAAGGCCAAGTCAACAATAGGGCTCAAGGCCATTAGAACAATATACTCATTACGAGCTCAACATGTCACTTATGTGAACAGAACCTGGGTGGGGAGAATAACATTCCATCCCATGACCACTTTGGCTATGCCGAATTGACTGTTTATCATTGATTATTATTATTACTATTTATTTATTATTATTATTATGATTAAGTGATGCTTATTTATATTTATTTATGTCTATCACATATTCTAAGAGACTCTGATTTTTTTTAGCATGAATAATGATTCTACCCTAACACTTGTTATGGGAATTGCATGTCTCAGTGATTTATATCATCAATCGATGTGAACTGAAATATTTTTCTGAAGTTATAAATTGAACTTTAATGAATTGTTGTTGTGGTAATTTTTACGGATTCTTTTTTTTTTGTTTTTTGTTTTGACTGGAATACATAGTCCTGGGGAAACCTCCTAGATACTTCCCCTCATTTCGAGGATGATACTCAGGGTAAACCAGATTTTGCAGGGCACTAGGCCAGTACAACGAGATGCTCATTAAGAGGTACAGCAATATACTCATATAATAACTCAACATGTCACAAGAATTGAACCTGGGTTGGGAGGGTAACATTTATTCCTCCCAGCCACCCAATTTACATCCATTGGACTTTAAGGATTCAAACATTCTACCTAAGCATAGTATCCCAGGTGGTTATTTTGGTTTTAAAAAATCAATTTTAATAAATGTGCACGCAAATATTTAATAAATAACATATAATTTACTATTAAACTTGTAAATTTTGGCAAATCCTTTCAATTTAATCATATTTTATGTAAAAATAGACAAATACTTAAAGGGACAATGTCCAATCGGCAAATATGTAATTTTTAAAAACAGCCAAAAAATAGCCAATAGGAAATATTTTTACCCTTGAAAAATAGTAATACCCTGATTGTTGTTCTATTAATGCAGTTACTTGTTGGTGGTTTTGCAATTGAAGGCAGATTTCCAGCATATTCCAGTGCCCAGTAACACAAGGGGATCTCTCTCAACCAGGTCTCCTGTTTGTTTTACTACAGGAGTAATTTCAGTGTACTTTTTGTTTTATGTTTTCAAGCTATGGCAAAGTGATATTCAAAATACTTCATTTTTGACATTCCATATCCATTTTTGTGCAGACACAATGTGACTGATTTTGTAAAGCCTGCATCGAGTAAAGGGTTGTCCATAGATGATATTCATCTTACACAAGATGAAATGGAAATGTATATAGATCTGCAGCCATTTGTAAACCCTTCTCCTTACATTGTACCAGAAGACATGTCTCTGACAAAGGTTAATATTAAATACAATTTATATAACTTTTTTGTCAACGTTTCTAGTGGGCTTTCCTTTTTCTTAAATTTCCTTCTACATATCTTCTCCGTTGGAATGCTTGGCATTATGCGTTATTTTGTTTACAGAAGTTGAAATTCTAACTGCACTACTTCTGTATACATGCAATTAGGTATACAATCTATTTCGGCAGCTTGGATTAAGGCACATCTTTGTTGTTCCTTGTCCATCTCGAGTCATTGGAATGATTACCCGAAAGGACTTATTGTCAGAGGTACGAGACAAATTATTATTGTGATCTTGATGTGGTTCTTGGTTATCAAAAGTTAATATAAAACAGGAACTATGTCAATCCTTTGAATGAGACCTACCTTAAGAAATTTAAGCATATCCCCATGATTTATCATTTTTCTTGGTACTGCAGGAAAAGGAAGATAGTGATGCCACCGAGCTTCCACCCATTAGCATAAGGTCTTGATGCAGCCAGACCTGTAATACTCTACAATTCTATTTTGACATCCACAGCATAAAAAAAGAGTAAGAAGTGCAATCTACTGTAGGTTGTCCCTTGTCCTGTCCTTGGTGCTACCTAAACCTTTCGAATAACCGAGGTCAGGGAGTGTAGCTAATTTTGAAGTAAGATATTGTCTACTTAATTTAGTCATCTTCTGGGAGCAGCTGGAGATTGGGAGTGGGTGTGAGGAATTGCATTACATATGCTTGATAAATTTTGCTATATCATCGATGGTGTTTCAACTTGCAATCGCAAGGATAAATATATCCACAATGTTGAGCATTTACTACCAAGCCTTTTGAATGAACCAATTTTTCCTATAAATTCCCTTAATGTTTTTTGGTTAGCTTATTGCTGAGGGATTGTGGTCTTAGTCTACGAACTTTGTTCTTAACACAAAGCTTGACCAAAAATGTTTACCAATAAAAAGGATAAAGACTGCAACCTTGCTTCTTAGGCCACCACTAAACCTGCATGTTAGAGAATTATATAACAAGCCAAGGCTAGGATCAATTCAAGGTTAACATCTACTAGTATAGTGGGCCATGAAAGTGGTGTTAGACAAGTATTATGTGTGCTTGTGGGAGACAATATGTGAGGGAAGAATTGAAGAGAATACAAAAACTAATATATTATGATTCATTTTACAAATGCAGATGAAGCAGGACGTATACATAAAGAATTTAGTTTTTATGAACATTACTATCTAAGTTGGTTGTTATACATAGCCTTTGTTGTTAGTATTGATAACTACTTAATATCCTAGTCACAAGCTACTATGTCTAACATTTACAACACAAGTACAAAATAAACATTTTTGTCTGAATACATTTGAGTTCTTTCCTTCCTTCAAGGTGTTGGCTCAGTTATTCTGGTTTTGAGTCAGTTCAACTATTTCCTTCTTCCATTCTCACTTAGTGAAAGTCTTCTCCATTTGCTGCTTGGGGATTGGATGGTCTCTTATTTTTAGGTTCTACCTGGGAATGTCTCGTTGGACAATTCCACAGGAGGTGACCTAATGCATGATAAATCTTGTATCTGAAGGCAGTGTTTTTCTCCTGGTTTGAGTTTGTGTTTGAATTCAGAGATGTTGAAGTTTGACAAAAAATTGGCAAGGAAAAATTTGGCGATGAAATTTGACAAAAAATTCACTATACATTTTAGATTAAAAAATATTTTATTTTGTATATAAATATTAAATATAATACTATATATTTAGTTATTTAAATAATAGATATTTTATTTTATATATAATCATTAAATATAGTAATATATATTGAGTTATTTAAATAAATCAAAATTTTAATAAAATTCATTATGTTGTCTGCTGTAGACCCCCTCAATCGACCAAGAGAAAGTGAAGATAGAATCCATGTCACTATCAGCTAGTCCTGGAATATGTCTCCCATCAATGCATTTGCATCTACAACCTGAACCATTAATGGCCTCTCCACAAGATGTGGCTGATAACCTCCATACTGTTCGGCATGTATAGAATCAATCCTCTCTGTGTCATGCCTCTACACTCGTTCCTGTGAATCTAACTAAGGTTCCTCTTCTGCCTTCTCTGCTACCTTGTGCTCATCCAGAAGGCTCAAGGGTGAAATCTCTGATTCTTCATGGTCCAAACTGTCATATGACAAGAGAGAGCGCCTGAACATGATCTCATCTTCTTTAGGACTCCTACATGATAATGGATCTTTGCTTTCTTCATGATGGGTAACAACCTGCCATCTATAGTTCTTGCCATTGATGCAATCCCTGTAAGATCCCTTACCAATCTGACTGGAACAGTTTTGAGGACGAATATTTAATGGAGCTTTGCGATCGCAATAAGGCACTATCCTGGAAGTTGTAGCAGACTTCAAGATGCTTGGTTTCTTGGCAATAGATACACTTCCACAAAAATGAAACGAACTCTCCACAACTAATGTGTGAAATTACTTATAACACCATGTTCATGCAAATTTCCCCACAGCAGGCCAAGAACATGCTCTGATACCACTGTAATGTCCCAAACTAGAGGCTTGCCTTTTTGTGCATGGATTTGTTCATAGAGCTGCCATTTTATTGGTTGATTGTTGGTTTGCTTGGTTGGATGATGGTGTCTTTTCTTTGACCCTTGTGCAATGAGAAACTCCTTCCAAATCAACCCAACACTCAGTAATCACGCTCAACAGTGCATTCAAAACCAATATACATAAATATTCTAATCAGCAGTGCTCTTTGGTGGAGATGACATATATTTTCAGACCTTGCAATCACCTCAAATAGGACAGCCTTTAAAACAAGAAAACTGAAATCAATGACTAACTCTTGTTCCCGGTTTGTGTAGGTGTTATGCTGGTTTGGGATGATTGTCAAGTGTTGACAATCTGAAGTATTTTGCAGACCCTAACAACAATGAACAGAGGGTTGTTTTATAGCTGTTACAGCCTTGGATAGACCCTGAAATATAGGACTGAGCCTCTGAGTATGAATAGTTAGATCTGAAGATAGCATGAGATGGGAAGTATGTAGCATAAGTGAAGCGCCCAGCTAGAAGTACTTTGATTTGCTGCCCAAAATTGAATACGCAGTTGTAGATGTGTCTGGATCCCCGCAAATATTGATGAATGTACAGTCGTATTGAAGCATGGTGATAGATCAGAATGATCTTTCCTTTTGAATTGACTAGGGTGGATAGATTTCGCCACCGAACCCAATTGTTGGCTAAGGAATTCACCCTCAACCCTAAATAGCTCTCAGTGCTCTCTAAACCTGTACCCAAAAAGATGAATAATAACAATCATACCCTTTTGGTTCAACTAACCTTCTTATATAGCTTTTAGGGTTTGCATGTCACTTTTAGGGTTTGCATGCATGTCACTTTTAGGAACATTACAGTCCTCCCTCGCCAAAGATTGCTTGTCCTCAATCAATCGACAGCTGTCAACTAAAAAATGCATCGGGACACCAATACCAGGATCCCATATGAACTATTGGATCACCTCATGCCTCCTTGCCACCCAATCATGAATTGACCCCTTGATATCGAGATCCCAAACAACCCTTTGACTGATACCAAAATCCATCTCAATGCCCTTAATGAGCCAAGGAATCATAAGTTGCACAAACTCCTTAGAAGAATGCTCTGTCATGCCTCCAAACCTAAGCATCCCTCGAAAAAAGTCCTGGAAGCCGAGGTTGGCCCTCTCCTCCATAGCAACTCCACTGATGTCAGCTGAGCCTGTAAATGTGGGTGTCTCCATCTCCATCATATACTTGTCTACCCAATCTCTGTATGGATACACTTCCTTGTTGGGTGGTCCACAAGGAATGTGCTCAACTACCTCCTCCATGGTTAAACCACTATCCCACAAAGGCAACTTATGATCCCATACTTGATCCAAATCCTTTGTGTCAGATCTCTCAGTCACCTGCAATTTTGAGTGCTTATCTATTATCATTGTTGAATCTTCTCCCTCAAACCATGAGTGCCACTCATGCCCTCATGGGTCACAACTGTCTTGCATCCTGTGTAGGTTGTGATATCCTCTTGGGCACTCACTCGACTGGTGTCATCTGAACCAGGATCCTACACATTTGTACTATACCCATTTCGGAAAATAAGGGATGCGTCCATGTCACTATTGGCTAGTCCTTGGAATACGTCTTCCATCAACGCATTTGCATCTACAACCTGAACCATTAATGGCCCCTCCACAAGATGTGGCTCATAAGCTCCATATTGCTCGGCATGTATAGAATCAATCCTCTCTGTGTCATGCCTCTCCACTCGTTCCTGTGAATCTAACTAAGGTTCCTCTTCTGCCTTCTCTTCTACCTTGTGCTCCTCCATAAGACTCAAGGGTGAATCTCTGATTCTTCATGGTTCAAACTGTCATATGACAAGAGAGAGTGTCTGAACATGATCTCATCTTCTTTAGGACTCCTACATGATAATGGATCTTTGCTTTCTTCATGATCAATTGTAGGTTGATATATGATTGTTGATTTATTACACTCTAAACCACAATCGGCATAGAGACTTTTGGTTGCCTTTTTGGTAAACATACCAAGTCTTCCCTTCTTGCTTTGTAGTAATGAATCTTCAAACCGTTGCAAATTATGCTCTAGGCTCTGTTGTGTCTTAGCAAGGTTCCTCATTAACTCCTCCCAAGTAGGCTCCTTTTCCTTTATTGGCGAGGCAGCAAGGAAGGTGGGTAACAACCTGCCATCTATAGTTCTTTCCTTTGATGCAACCCTTGTAATATCCCTTACCAATCTGACTGGAAGCGTTTTGAGGACGAATATGTAATGGAGCTTTGCGATCACAATAAGGCACTATCCTAGAAGTTGTAGCAGACTTCAAGATGCTTTCTTTCTTGGCAATAGATACACTTCCACAAAAATGAAACGAATTCTCCACAACTAATGTGTGAAATTGCTTATAACACCATGTTCATGCCAATTTCCCCACAGATGGCCAAGAACATGCTCTGATACCACTGTAATGTCCCAAACTAGAGGCTTGCCTTTTTGTGAATGGATTTGTTCATAGAGCTGCCATTTTATTGGTTGATTGTTGGTTTGCTTGGTTGGTGTAAATATGTATTTATCCAAAGATTAATTGCATGCCATAGTAGAATAAATAAACATCACAAAACCCATGATATTCAGCTTAAGAATGTTAATGAAATACATAGGTCTGTACATGCAAGTCTGGAAATAATAAATGCTTCAAATCAGTCTTGTGTAACCATATATAATAAGTGGAATAACTCTGACCTTTGAACAGTGCTGAAGGTGTACTGTGGAAGGTGTTTAATAGTCCAAGCTTTAAGATTGCTGCTTAGTCAATATTTAATAGTGCCAAGGAGGAAGTATGAAGCTTTCAACACTAGATCTGATTCCCAAATACCATGACCTCTGTTTCTCATTTAAATATCAGTCATGCAATGTTATATGCAGCAGTTGAGAATGGGATCTCCGCCAGGAATGTCAGTGGCTGTTGATGGCTTTTGAAGTCTGAAAGTGCTGAAGAATATGTTGGTTGAGGTAGTCCTGTAGATGACAGTCTATTGGAGGATGATGGCGTCTTTTCTTTGACCCTTGTGCAATGAGAAACTCCTTCCAAATCAACCCAACACTCAGTAATCACGCTCAACAGTGCATTCAAAACCAATATACATAAATATTGTAATCAGCAGTACTCTTTGGTGGAGTTGACATACATTTTCAGACCTTGCAATCACCTCAAATAGGACAACCTTTAAAACAACAAAACTGAAATCAATGACTAACTCTTGTTCCCGGTTTGTGTAGCTGTTATGCTGGTTTGGGATGACTGTCAAGTGTTGGCAGTCTGAAGTATTTTGCAGATCCTAACAGCAGTGAACAAAGGGTTTTTTTTATGGTTGTTATAGCCTTGGACAGACCCTGAAATATAGGACTGAGCCTCTGAGCATGAATAGTCAGATCTGAAGATAGCATGAGATGGAAAGTATGTAGCATAAGTGAAGCGCCCAGCTAGAAGTACTTTGATTTGCTGCCCTAAATTGAATACGCAGTTGTAGATGTGTCTGGATCCCTGCAAATATTGATGAATGTACAGTCTTATTGAAGCACGGTGATAGATCAGAATGATCTATCCTTTTGAATTGACTAGGGTGGATAGATTTCGCCACTGAACCCAATTGTTGGCTAAGGAATTCACCCTCAATCCTTAGTAGCTCTCAGAGCTCTCCAAACCTGTCTCCAAAAAGATGAATAATAACAATCATACCCTTTTTGTTCAAGTCACCTTCTTATATAGCTTTTAGGGTTTACATGTCACTTTTAGGGTTTGCATACATGTCACTTTTAGGAACATTAGAAAGAGAAAAAAAAACAAGTATGAATGATTCTACAACTCTAACAACTCAAATCATTAAAATGACCTTTCCCCTAGATAAATTTTGTGATAAATTCAAGTTCAAACAATGAGCAAATTAGTAATGAAAGGTCTCCAAAATGAAAATACCTGTGGATATTTAGTTACTACAATCATGCCAGCGACCTTGCAAACAGGTGCATTGTCCGTGATGATTTGTACAAAGAATCAACACCTGCTTCTTCAATCATTTTGTTGAATAACTCACCCATAAAATGTGTATCCTTGTATTTCCCAAGAGCATCCACGTCTTTCAAGAACACCGGTCCATTTTGGGAAGATACCATGAAATTGATGAGTGGATGGCGTTCTGGATCCGTCCATCCATCGGAAACGATACTCACTCCAGATCAATGTTTTAAAACTCGGACTCGGACTCAGAATCGATCAAGGGTCAACTTGGACTTGGACTCGGACTCGGTAATGAATCGGTAATGACTCGGTCGATTTGAATTTAATGACTCGGATTACTCAAAAAATACATAAAATTTTAAATTTTAAAGAAAAACAATATTTTAAATATTTTAATCCATGCTTGCAAAGAATTAGGGACAAAATATCCAACGTCTACTCATGCATATGCCATAGAAGTGTGAATATATCAAAATGGCATCGAGTGTACTGTGCAATACATATCTAGAACAAAAAACATAATCAATGAGAGGCCTAAATGGCTTGTAGAGTCCAAAAAACAGCATGCTATGATGCCGCTACATCATATGTCAATGATCATACATCTCTTTTTGTTTAGCCTTCTCCTCTTCAAATTCATCAAACTGTTGTTGCAACTCCGACCTAATCTCACCAATAAACTCTAAATCAACTTCCCATGGGGCAATATTTCCCCTAACAGCAGCCAACTGTTGTTTAAATCTATTAATGCCGCCTCCTTTAATCCATGTCTTGCAACACTTGCAATACATTTTCCCTTCAATGACATCAGCATGGATCCATGCCTGATCTTTTCCTTTTGGGGCCAATCTAGAATCTAAATGCAAAGCAAATCCAAACATGCAAAAACAAAATAAAAAAAATCTTATTATTTTGGCAGCAAACAATAGAAAACAGGACTTATATTTGTCAATTTAATGAGAAAAAAAGAAACAATGGCTAGCTGGAAGTTAACATACATCTAGGTAACAGAAAATCGGTCTCCAACAGTCCAACTCCTCCAATCATGTTGATTGTTCTTCATTGTTGGACGCTCCTCCAAGCCTCCATGAATCCAAACAACAATAATGCCAAATGCTCACAAACATCTTACAGCAGAAGTGTGAGCCAAATAGAGGGGCAGGGGGTCATCTTATGGCCTCAAGTTATGGTTAGAATAAGAAAAATCTTAAAAATAAAAAATAAACATGTTATTTTGGAGTCTGCATTCTTGTGGGTGTCTGCCACAACTGACTCGGCTGACTCGGGTTGCAACTCGGTCAACTCGGCCGACTCGGACCCAACTCGGCCGACTAAGTATAAAATCGGCCACCCGAGCCGAGTTGCAGGCCGAGTCAGCTCGGTCGGGGGTCAACTCGGCCAACTCGGACTCGGACTCGGCTGGTTTTTAAAACACTGCTCCAGATGAGGACCATGTTGCTCTAATTGGCTCAAGAATTTTTCCCACCTCCTTCCTTGCCTTAACTAACAATGTGGTTCTAAGCTTCTCTGAACAAGGAGGCACATAACCAGATGGAGCTCGTTCACTAATACTTCGACACATCTCAAAAAACAATGGTGACCTTGCAACATTGAATGAGATGAAGTTGAGGTAGAAAAAGAATGCAATGGTGAGGTCCACCTCTTCTCGCGCCTCTTGTTGGAAAATCTTGTCCATTGTACCATTTGAAGATGGTATCACCTCTGCTAGGTGGAAATGGAGGCCGAATGGTAGAGGGTTTCCTTAAGAATGGAAGAGGATCCTCATCCTTTTTCTTGCTTGTTGCTGCTACATTGCCTAAGCCTTCTTGTTCCTCCGTTCCCATTTCTCTCATTTGGGTAACACTCACACCTTTACATGAAGAAATCCCACAAGAAGAAATGCCCAACAAATGGCCCTTAACACAGTAGTATGTGCTCTTAAACTCCTTGCAAAAATTGCAAGCCCAAGACACATTGCCTCTCCCACTTAGCTTTGCCCCAGGCCCTTCTTTCCTAGTTACGTACCTCCACAAATGGTAATTTTTCTCTTGGGCTTGTTGTCTTGCTAAAACAGGGTTCAATGGAGCATGAGCTCCACTAGCAGTAGATGGAGCACTAGTAGTAGTAGAAGAACTTGTGTTTGGAGGAATAGGAGGGGAGACGATAGAGGGGGCATTTCTCCCTTTCCTTTGCCCTTTAGCTCCTGCCCTCGCTGAATGAGACATTGTTCTTCTTGTTTGATGGTTGAGCTTGCAATCCACCTTCCATGGACTTTAACACCCTTCCAAAGCCTTCAAATCTTCTTAACCTGCAAAAAAAACTCTTTGAGCTCTCCCTACATTTGCAAATGACAAAATAGAAGTGAAACATCGTTTTTAAAGAGGGCCTGACGGTTTTTTTTTTCGGTTTGCGTGTCCTATTTTCGGGACACATTGTGACAGTCCCGGGACACGTGTGTCCGAACACAGGACACACTGCAGAGACGTGTCGAACATGCTCTGTCAGTGTGTCCGTATCCAACACGCAGACACGGGACATGTAGCCCAAAAGGAGCATGTCCGGTTTCTTAGATCATCACAAATAAGAAGGATTATCAAATTTTTTTATCTCGTTTTCCTCATTGACTCCACGGTCGTCTGCTAGGTATTTCAACAAGGGTTGGCCATTCCATTGAGAAGGTCCCATAGCCCACTGATCAAGGAGAGGAGAACATTACTTGCCTAGGTCTAGTCTAGGGATTTTAGTGTGTTCTTGGTAACTGACCAGGTGCCTCGGCCCTAGGCTGCATTAAGTTGACCCAATGTCAACTACTTGGTAATTGACCAAGTGCCTCAGTCCCAGACTGCATTGTTTTGATCAATTTCTTGGTAACTGACCAGGTGCCTCCATTCTCCTAGAGAATGGCTCTCAGCCCTAGGCTGAGCTTCAGTCCCAGACTGAATCAAATCCCTGGTAACTGACCAGGTGTCTCCATTCTCCTAGAGAATGGCTCTTGGTGCTGCTAAAAAATCAACAAGGCCTACAATAAAAAGATGGGTTTCCCTTAAATCCCATTCAACATGAAAAGTTTTCAACCCATCATCCATAGAATACTGATACGATTGTAGCATTTAACAAGGCATTAGTATTGAGACAAAACAATGTAGCGTTGTTGTGTAAACCTACATATAAAAGGTCAGCCACCCATAATTCATTTTTTACTAGTTTATGGTAAAAAAGATGTGGCTACATTAGAATTTATACTCTTAGAATAGTATCTTTAAGAGAGATTTCAATGGTTAATTTGAGCATCAAGTAATTGGCAAAGCATGAAAAAATCTCAGCATGATAAACATATTAGATAGAAGGCTTTGAACTATTTTAAAATGACCTTTACGCTAAGTGTCCGAAACGTTTATTGATAGTGATGAAATCTTCATATTCATTTTTGTTCTTTAGTCACAAATATACAATTATTCAATCAATAGCTGAAGACATATTTTAGGCTATATCAATTTATAGTTCAATTATAAGACATCAGGAATTGAACACACAGAAGCAATGAATGCAAGGTATTGATATTTGATTACAAGATTTTAAACTGATAGGTCCATGTCTATCTTGCATGTTTTAGCTCCTAATGCTTAGATATAGAAAAATAAGTTTTAGATGTTTTAAAAGATGCAGAATTGATATGCATTTCCTAAAGTTTCTTTCCTGATGTCGATGATTAACTGTACTCTTCCTTGTCTTTCACAACAGTTATCAAGTCAACGAGAAAGATTTTGGTGAAGGGCTTGAATTGGATCGTCCATTGTTGAATGATCTTCTTACCCATGAATAACCATAAGTCTCTTCATAGATTCAAAGTTCTGTTCTATATATTTTAATGTGTAGTATAATCCATTTGTTCTTTTAATTTTTCCTTTTCTACATATTAATTATTAATTCACTTGGATTTTGTGGCTGAGCTTTGTGCATCGAAAGTTCCCTGGCACAATAAGGGTTGTGGTCTGGTTATCTCGGCAAAATCAATGAAAATGGGTTTTATTCAGATTTTTAATGTAAATGTCTCTTTTCACTTTTCTTTGACCTGAATGGTAAAAGAGGAATACCTAGTTAGGATTATTGGCAAGTTTGAGAGAATCATGTAAGTTCATTGTTCATGGTCAATGAATTGGCCAAAAGTATCGTCTCTTTGTTTCAGGTCAAGCTCAATGCCCCTTTAACATATTGAGAATGAATATATCAGGCCTGACATTTGTATTTTTAAGATTTTGGGAGGCAAGTCAAGGGCAAGTCATTGAAATGTTTCTTCCTTGGTTTTTTGGACGCTCCATATTCTTCTAGCTGTTTCACCATATTTGAATTTAATGTTTCTTTTGGAGTTGTTTGTCATATTTGGTCTCTTCATTTTAGGAAATACACAGTATGTGAGATAAGCTTGCAGGCTACTCAAATATACTCTCTGGTGTGCAGCTTTAGAATTTTTTGTGCTTGTTAACATTATAAAGAATGCACTACATAAATGTGCATGAAATTTGGGGTTGTGTTTTTGAAAACAATTGCTCTTTTAGAATAGGCTATTCGCATTTGAAATTCTGTAAAAAATAGTGTGTTTGTTTCTTTTCAGGAGAATTGGTCACTGCCTGCATAAATAACCATTAATTCCTTATGCAAATACAATGAGGGAATAAGTATGCATTGATTACTCTGAAAACTAAACAGTTTGTTCACCCCCTTTAGGTTAGGGCAAGCTGTATATATTGCAATAAGACAGATTCCAACTATCATGGCATCAAGCATAAACTGTAGAGCTTATAACCAACGACATCCCGCTGGAAGTTGACTATCAGCATGTCTAAGAATGAATTATTTTTCTTTCCTTTTTCTGTGATAGGTTATCTTATTTGTCACATCATATTGATTCTCCATGTTTTAAATTGTAAAGCTAGTATCAATCTAGAAATACACATTGATCATGAAACAATTGAAATGCAAATGGATAAATTCTGTTAGATTTTAATGGTTATTCAAGATCTTAAGACATTTAGCATCATAACATCATTACCATATGGAATAGGATCACTGAAAGATAGATACAAAAAACACAAAAGAAAGACACAGGAATTTTATCCTAGGAAACCACAAGGGAAAAAAACCAACAACTTCTTCTATATAGATTCGTCACTTAATACAATGCCAGACGGAGATAGAAAGACCAAAAGATCACTTATGTAACTTCTTCTTCTCTTCCGCAGAGAACTCGTCTTTCTCTCTCTTGGAGCCAACTTGAGCTTGTAGTGTGTCCAAATGAGGGAGGGCACCTCCCTATTTATACTAATCATGTGTGTGACATTTTGGTCCAACAGGGCCCACTTTTGGACCTTACTGGGCCAACCTGTCCTTGTGGGAGACCAAAAATACATTTTGCATTATTTCATTGGGGACTATTGCCCCAACTTACAACAGAGGTTTTACCTTGACTCTTACATGACCAATTACATTAATGACACCTTCACATTGGAGTGAAAACATCCCCGAAAGGAGGTACGATAAAAGTACAATAAAATATAATAATGATAATACAAACAATACAATGAAGAATATCTTTCGAAATTACAATTACAACAACACTCCCTCTTAACAAGGAAGGTATTCTTTCGACTTAGTCATCACCACAACTAGACACAATCTTTGGACATCATCATTACTGGATCATCACTTTGGATCATCGTCGCTCGATCATCATCACTTTGGATAATCATCTCTTTGGATCATCATCACTGGATCATCACGGTTGCAACAACTTTCATCTCGTCGACCATTGACTAGAGACATCTCTTGAATCTATACGTCCTTAGAAGTTCTACAAAGCCAACCCTTTTTCATGTTTGATGTAGGCCTATATCCCATATAGGGCTTCATCGACTATTAAGATGGATTGTTAGACACTGAGAGGGGGGGTGAATCAGTGTAAAGCCAATTTTACAACTTTTCTTAACTTGTTAGAATTAACTACCAATTCATCATTCCGTTATTCTACCAATCTCATAATCATTTCATAAATATCTTTCACTTCATCATTCACATATCATAAGCATTTGAATCATCAAGAACCATAACACAAAAGAGCACAACACTATATAATTTTGTAATCTTTTTGTATTAGTTTTGGTCCGGCTACAACCGTTAGGTAAAATCAGCACCTACTGATACATAGAGCATCTACTCTGCATCCAGGACCCTGCCTGGTTTTCTTAGACCCTGCTAAGAAGGGTTTGATGTATCATAACCTCATATGCAAGACAAGCTTGCATTTACAGTTAAAGCTCACTGTCTCAACACACTTTCATACATGTCAGTGTCATATCATACCAGCACTTGTCTCTAGTCCACTTCAGCACCTCTTCAAGGAGCATTCATCAACACTTCTTCATACAGTCACATTAACTCTTCAACAACTTGTCTTTGTCCTCTTCATTCTGTCCAAGAGCATTTTGTCAGAATGAATATCAGCAATTTATCATCATACTGTCCATGACTTCATAATCTTCTGAGTACATCTTCATTCATGTCATCAGTACTATCTTTCTGCTGCCTTAATCATCATTCTGTCAATCAGCTGTCACAAATCACTGTTAAGTCAAAGCAATCTTTGTCGTGTCATGGATGTCATTGTCAAATCTAAGTCAACGTCGCTTCTATCACAAGTCATCAACTACTGTTATCATTTTCAGATCGCTACTGCTCTATCAGTCAAGTCATCCAAGGAGTCTGCTTATACACTGCTCATGCCAAGATGTCAAGGAGTCTTCTCTGCTCATGTCAAGACTTCAAGGATATGCTCTATGTCACTTCAAACAATTGTCTCTTAAGGCTATCATAGTATGTTACCAGCCACTGTCATTATACATTATTGTCACTGACATGCCGAGGCTGTCATTATCATCAAGGTTGTTGTACTAGTCTTTGACTGTTGTACTATTAAATCAACTAAATCAATCAATTAAATGCCAAGCAGTCATCAACTGTGAACTACTTCCAATTACTGACTGTTCATGCAACCAATATGTGGCGATTGATGTTACCTTTAAACACTGAAAACTTCATGCATAAATCAACTACAATCTCACACAGTTACAAGTCCAAATCCGCTCCAGACTTTTCAAGATTTGCACTGAAGGTTTCACACATGCCTCACAAGTTCTGTAGTTGTCAACTGTAGCTGCCCTCTTTTTTTTTTTTTATGTTGTAGGTTCAACACTTCCTCAACACTTGATGACTCCAACAGCTAGCAATTTTGGACTATGTAACTACTTCAAACAATTCACAATTTCTTACTTGTGTAGTAATCATGTTACTAGTTCACTGTATAAACATCACACCTTCGCTGCCATTGTATCCTCTTCTCTATCCCAAATTAGAATTGATGTTGGGCTATTTTCATCACTGAAATTTTGAGATGACTGTCATACCTATAAGCTTGACTAGGGACCGAAATTTCAGAGCTGTATACACTAAAATATTTTATAAATTAGGCATGCTGCTGTCCTCTTCACCACCGGAATTCTGGCTCAGTGACTGTACACCCGAAAGTCAGAAAAATAAGACTTAAAAGGTTTGCCTCAGTCTCCTTTGCTTCTGCGGATCTGCTTCTGATTTGAACTCAACCAAAAGACCCCAACTATTGTTGCCTCAGTCATTGTAAAACAAAATACCCATACTGCTGTTGTAGATTGCCCTTGTTACACCACCGAAATTGCCTTAGAGAAGTCTGAATTTCAGAGCTAAACACTTTCTTTCTGGTCAAAGCTTTCATGTCATGCCACAAAAAGGATGGAGATGCTGTAGCTACCTTAGATGTCAATTCCAGTCATCATCATCCTAGGAGTAGGGGAGTCATGTCTTCATCAAAATTTAGTCAACTTCCAGGGCAGTCATGTATGCATTATCATAGTATATGCATCATCATCATGGAGTGTTCAACAAGTTTACATCATCATCATCATCATCCGCATGCAGCAGTGTCAACAAGTATGCATCATATCATAGTGTATACAATAGTCTTACCTTAGCAGTGCATGTTTAAACTCACACTTGGGTTGTGTTTGTGTCTGTGGAAGACCTCAAATTTAGATTGTTCAATCTTGAAGAAAACACTGTGAAGAGGCTAGGATCTAGCAACAGTAATCATCCAAATCACCACAAACTCGAACTGAGTGACTGTTTTGTGTGAGCTGTGGATGACCCCAAAACAAAGTTAAGTTTGGGACTATTTGTGTCCATAAGAATTCGATCTGTCAAGCATATAAAAGAGGAGCAATAACCTCAACCCAAATCACTATCAAGCAAGCAAAATTCGGACTGTGGACCGTGGAAGACTTCAACAACTTGGGACTGTTCATAACTGAGAAGAGTCAATATTTAGACTGTTTATGTACTAGATCTGTCACAAGGGTTCATCAAAATTTCGGTGGACTGTGTGTGGAAAAACCTCCAACACCAGTCACAAACCATAAGAATTACACCCAAAACAAATTCTTCTCATGAAAAATTCGGAACTGTTTCTCCTCTGCTGCTGCTGTAAATTTTGGGACTGTTCAACCTCTGTTGCTACCACCGAATTTTCTCAGACACTGCTCCTTCTCAGTGAATTTTTCCTTAGTTCAGCGAGCTGCTTTCATCTCCGAAAAACTCAACAAAAAATATATCAAACTTCAAAAATGTCTGCTGCTGTGTTTTATACAGACTGCTCCTGCGTTTTCCTCAGTGGACTGCTCCTCCGAAATTTGCCTCAGTTAAACCTCCGAATTTCCTCAGAGCTCCCACAAAATTTCTCACATTTCAAAATGAATTTTGATGGGGTATTTATACTGAATTTTCCACCATAAATTCTGGAGCCGACCTTGAAAAAAATATTTTTATTTTATATTTTATATTTATTTTTAAATTTGAATTTGAAATTTAATCTTTTGTAGGCTGGCCGACTTGTTGTATTTTATTTTTATTATTTTTGTTGAGCCGACTTGTCACAATCTTCTTTTGTGGAGCTGACCTGTCCACCTTTCTTTATTCTTTTTGGAGAGTTGACTTGTTTGTGGGCTTGTGTGTTGGTGCCATCATCAAGCTGCCAATAAGTGGGTTCAAGACCCAAACCATCACATGCAAGGGTGTATCAAGCCATCAATGGCTTCATCAAAGAATCTCAACACCATGACATGTGTGACCAAGGACCCCATCATCCAAAAGTAACCATATCATCTCCTTCAAAGGTTCAAGGACCATTAACCCAACAAATATGGGTCCAAAGGCTTCTTCATCAGGCAAGAGGCATCATGGGCTTCTTCAACCACCTTAGCCATGCATGGGGACCTCTATGGTCAAGATACATCAAGACATCACATGTGGGTTTGCCAGACCTTCTCCCAGGGACCCATGACATCATCATAGCATGAATGACCATAGAATGGGTCATTAATGCTTCTTCTACCCATCTAGGGCTTCTCCAACATCCATCAAGGCTTTAGGACCATCTCCAGGGTCTTCAGCATCATCAGCAGGGTCTTCAACATCTTCAGCAAGGTGGTGGCAACAAGATCCAAACTTGTGGGTACAAGGACCTTTTCAACTGGGTACATGGTGCTTCAAAGCACAAACCCACTCTGTAAGAGATCAAGGCGATCAAGGCACTGTAGGTGGAACTTGGTGGCATCAATGACATCCTGTGGGGCCACTGCAAGTCCATGTTGGCATCAATGACAATTTCATCAACAATCTCCCCCTTTGTCATTGATGACAACAACTCATGCTCCCCTTTTGTCTTCATCTCTCCCTTTGTTTTCATTTCTCCCCCTTTGGCATCAATGGCAAAGGGTGTCCACATACCTGTCTCTGAAATCTCTGATCACTGCTGACTGCTCCCCCTGTCAATATGCACGATCCTAGGACCTATCTGTATACCTAGAGTAACCATTCTTTCTTCGTTGAGTTCATCCTCCATCCTTATGAACTCAAGGTGTGCTAAGGTCTTTGAGAGACCTTACACTTGGCTTGCCGTATGGCAGCGATCCTCCCTGCTCTGATCAACCTCTCCTATCTGCAATTGCTCTGTCTTTCTCATCCATACTTGCTTCTTGGCATCTGTCCTTTGAGCATTTGTTCCTTCATTTATACTGGCTTTCCTTGATGAGTTGTCTAGGTAACTTCTCAAGGATTGTTTCCGTGTACTCCAACAATCTTGAGCTTTGTGCCCAAGGCCACTGCAGCTATAACACCTCATCATACGACAATATGCAGCAATGTGACCAACATTGTTGCATGTCCAGCACCTGACTGAGCTGTTGGAACTTCCAACACTTATTTGATCAGCTTCATTTCTCCATGCCTGAGCGTATCCCTGACTGTAGGCATTTGTTTTCTGATCTTCAAATATTCCTGCATTGGTCTTCCAAGGTTCACTGATTCTTTTTGCTGATGTGTAGGAAGGACTCTTCCTTGGTTGACTTCTTTGACTTCCACACTCTTGGGCTTTGTGATCAAACCCACTACATGTGTAGCATCTCAAAGTGTGACAGGTGGCAGCAACATGTCCGACTTGATTACATGTCCAACATCTAACTGAGGCATTGGAGCTTCCAGCCCTTCTTCTTCCATAGAATCTACAATCCATAGCCTTATGACCAAAGTTAGAACAAAAATAACAATAACCATTGAAGACACTTTCATACCTGGGTCTTGTAGTTGTTTCCTTTATGAAGTTGCTTTGATGAACAGACCTAACTCCTTGTTTCATCTTTGAACTTCCAAAATCCTTGTTGTCATGTGCAGGTGCATGGGTAGTAGCTTTGGACGTTGATGGACCTGCTTCTGGTGTCTTCGGAGACCAAGAGTCATCTTCAGATTTTTCTTTGTTCTTCTTGTAACCAAGACCAGTTTTGTCGAGTGGAGATCTTTGGCAATCTAAGATCTTATCTAGGACAATTGAACTATCCTGGAACTTGACCAAGGCTTCGTTCTTCTTACCTTTCTTTCTGAGACCAACTACCTCCAATTCTAACTTCTGAACTGTCTCCTCCTTTTCTTTTAGCTGACTCTTCAGGATTTCTTCTGTCCTCTTGGTTTCCTCCAGCTGAGTCTTCAGATCATGATTGACCTGTCTAGTTTCTTCAAGCTCTTGAGCAGGCTTTTCTGATTCTTCTTTTTGACTGATCAATTCAGTCCTTAATTGTTCAACTTCAGCATCCTTGTCTTTGATTTGAACTCGCAACTCTTTGTCCTTGTCTTTAAGCTTTAGAAGCAACACTTTCATTGACATGGTCTTCTGCTGATATTCATTCAAGGAGTCCAAGATTTTTTTTTTGAACTTCGTGAAATCACTCTGGTTGAGATTTACTATGCTTAGCAACCAATTGGCTCTAAGATCAATATTTAGCAACGTGAGATGTATCTCATGTGCAGTCTTTGATAGCCCTTCATCATCTTCTGCAAGAACCTTCTCAATTTCATCACACAAGCTATCATTATAATCACAAGAGTCCATACATTTACTAGAGTCCTCTTCTTGTTTGTCTTTTTCTTGATTGAGCTCTTCTGGGGGCTTGTCTTCTGATTTCTGATCTTTCTTTTCGGGTTCTGGTCTTGCCTTTTGATACTCACTCTCCAGCTTGAACCATTGTTCTTTTGCCGAAGTGTACTCTCCTACACTTTCCTTCACTGAGCTGTGAAGTCCATCCATGAGGAACTTCAAGGCTGTAGTGTTGTCCTTCTTTACTTCCTTCTGTGCAGCTGATTTGCCTTTCTTGTTTGATGGAGCTGGTGGATTGATGACAATTTCCCAAATACCAAATTTCTTCAGATAAGCCTTCATTTTGCTCCTCCAACTGAAATAATCTGTAATATCAAGTACAGGCACATCATTGCTTGGCGACTCTTTCTTTTCCTCCATTGTGTCTAAGGATCTCCTTCAAGCTTGCTAGGCTTGTGACGAAGGCCGGCTCTGACACCAATTGTTAGACACTGAGAGGGGGGCTGAATCAATGTAAAACCAATTTTACAACTTTTCTTAACTTGTTAGAATTAACTACCAATTCATCATTCCGTTATTCTACCAATCTCATAATCATTTCATAAACATCTTTCACTTCATCATTCACATATCATAAGCATTTGAATCATCAAGAACCATAACACAAAAGAGCACAACACCATATAATTTTGTAATCTTTTTGTATTAGTTTTGGTCTGGTTACAACCTTTAGGTAAAATCAGCACCTACTGATACATAGAGCACCTACTCTGCATCCAGGACCCTGCCTGGTTTTCTTAGACTCTGCTAAGAAGGGTTTGATGTATCTTAACCTCAGATGCAAGACAAACTTGCATTTATAGTTAAAGCTCACTGTCTCAACACAATTTCATACATGTCACTGTCATATCATATCAGCACTTGTCTCTAGTCCACTTTAGCACCTCTTCAAGGAGCATTCATCAGCACTTCTTCATACAGTCGCATTAACTCTTCAACAACTTGTCTCTGTCCTCTTCATTCTGTCCAAGAGCATTTTGTCAGAATGAATATCAGCAATTTATCATCATACTGTCCATGACTTCATAATCTTCTGAGTACATTTTCATTCATGTCATCAGTACTATCTTTTTGCTGCCTTAATCATCATTCTGTCAATCAGCGGTCACAAATCATTGTTAAGTCAAAGCAATCTTTGTCGTGTCATGGATGTCATTGTCAAATCTAAGTCAACGTCGCTTCTATCACAAGTCATCAACTACTGTTATCATTTTCAGATCGCTACTGCTCTATCAGTCAAGTCATCCAAGGAGTCTGCTTATACACTGCTCATGCCAAGATGTCAAGGAGTCTTCTCTGCTCATGTCAAGACTTCAAGGATATGCTCTATGTCACTTCAAACAATTGTCTCTTAAGGCTATCATAGTATGTCACCAGCCACTGTCATTATACATTATTGTCACTGACATGCCGAGGCTGTCATTATCATCAAGGTTGTTGTACTAGTCTTTGACTGTTGTACTATTAAATCAACTAAATCAATCAATTAAATGCCAAGCAGTCATCAACTGTGAACTACTTCCAATTACTGATTGTTCATGCAACCAATATGTGGCGATTGATGTTACCTTTAAACACTGAAAACTTCATGCATAAATCAACTACAATCTCACACAGTTACAAGTCCAAATCCGCTCCAGACTTTTCAAGATTTGCACTGAAGGTTTCACACATGCCTCACAAGTTCTGTAGTTGTCAACTGTAGCTGCCCTCTTTTTTTTTTATGTTGTAGGTTCAACACTTCCTCAACACTTGATGACTCCAACAGCTAGTAGTTTTGGACTATGTAACTACTTCAAACAATTCACAATTTATGACTTGTGTAATAATCATGCCACTAGTTCACTGTATAAACATCACACCTTCGCTGCCATTGTATCCTCTTCTCTATCCCAAATTAGAATTGATGTTGGGCTATTTTCATCACTGAAATTTTGAGATGACTGTCATACCTATAAGCTTGACTAGGGACCGAAATTTCAGAGTTGTATACACTAAAATATTTTATAAATTAGGCATGCTGTTGTCCTCTTCACCACCGGAATTCTGGCTTAGTGACTGTACACCCGAAAGTCAGAAAAAATAAGACTTAAAAGGTTTGCCTCAGTCTACCTTGCTTCTGCGGATCTGCTTCTGATTTGAACTCAACCAAAAGACCCCAACTATTGTTGCCTCAGTCACTGTAAAACAAAATACTCATACTGCTATTGTAGATTGCCCTTGTTAAACCATCGAAATTGCCTTAGAGAAGTCTAAATTTCAGAGCTAAACACTTTCTTTCTGGTCAAAGCTTTCATGTCATGCCACAAAAAGGATGGAGATGCTGTAGCTACCTTAGATGTCAATTCCAGTCATCATCATCCTAGGAGTAGGGGAGTCATGTCTTCATCAAAATTTAGTCAACTTCCAGGGCAGTCATGTATGCATTATCCTAGGTAGTCAAAGCTTTCATGTCATGCCACAAAAAGGATGGAGATGCTGTAGCTACCTTAGATGTCAATTCTAGTCATCATCATCCTAGGAGTAGGGGAGTCATGTCTTCATCAAAATTTAGTCAACTTCCAGGGCAGTCATGTATGCATTATCATAGTATATGCATCATCATCATGGAGTGTTCAACAAGTTTACATCATTATCATCATCCGCATGCAGCAGTGTCAACAAGTATGCATCATATCATAAAGTATACAATGGTCTTACCTTAGCAGTGCATGTTTAAACTCACACTTGGGCTGTGTTTGTGTCTGTAGAAGACCTCAAATTTAGACTGTTCAATCTTGAAGAAAACACTGTGAAGAGGCTAGGATCTAGCAACAGTAACCATCATCCAAATCACCACAAACTCGGACTGAGTGACTGTTTTGTGTGAGCTGTGGATGACCCCAAAACAAAGTTAAGTTTGGGACTGTTTGTGTCCATAAGAACTCGGTCTGTCAAGCATATAAAAGAGGAGCAATAACCTCAACCCAAATCACTATCAAGCAAGCAAAATTCGGACTGTGGACCGTGGAAGACTTCAACAACTTGGGACTGTTCATAACTGAGAAGAGTCAATATTCAGACTGTTTATGTACTAGATCTGTCACAAGGATTCATCAAAATTTCGGTGGACTGTGTGTGGAAAAACCTCCAACACCAGTCACAAACCATAAGAATTACACCCTAAAACAAATTCTTCTCATGAAAAATTCGGAACTGTTTCTCCTCTGCTGCTGCTGTAAATTTTGGGACTGTTCAACCTCTGTTGCTACCACCGAATTTTCTCAGACACTGCTCCTTCTCAGCGATTTTTTCCTCAGTTCAGCGAGCTGCTTTCATCTCCGAAAAACTCAACAAAAAATATATCAGACTTCAAAAATGTCTGCTGCTGCGTTTTATACAGACTGCTTCTGCATTTTCCTCAGTGGACTGCTCCTCCGAAATTTGCCTCAGTCAAACCTCCGAATTTGCTCAGAGCTCCCACAAAATTTCTCACATTTCAAAATGAATTTTGATGGGGTATTTATACTAATTTTTCCACCATAAATTCTGGAGCCGACCTTAAAAAAATTATTATTATTATTATTTTTAAATTTGAATTTGAAATTTAATCTTTTGTAGGCTGGCCGACTTGTTGTATTTTATTTTTTTCATTTTTGTTGAGCCGACTTGTCACAATCTTCTTTTGTGGAGCCGACCTGTCCACCTTTCTTTATTCTTTTTGGAGAGTTGACTTGTTTGTGGGCTTGTGTGTTGGTGCCATCATCAAGTTGCCAATAAGTGGGTTCAAGACCCAAACCATCACATGCAAGGGTGTATCAAACCATCAATGGCTTCATCAAAGAATCCCAACACCATGACATGTGTGACCAAGGACCCCATCATCCAAAAGTAACCATATCATCTCCTTCAAAGGTTCAAGGACCATTAACCCAACAAATGTGGGTCCAAAGGCTTCTTCATCAGGCAAGAGGCATCATGGGCTTCTTCAACCACCTTAGCCATGCACGGGGACCTCTATGGTCAAGATACATCAAGACATCACATGTGGGTTTGCCAGACCTTCTCCCAAGGACCCATGACATCATCATAGCATGAATGACCACAGAATGGGTCATTAATGCTTCTTCTACCCAGCTAGGGCTTCTCCAACATCCATCAAGGCTTCAGGACCATCTCTAGGGTCTTCAGCATCATCTGCAGGGTCTTCAACATCTTTAGCAAGGTGGTGGCAACAAGATCCAAACTTGTGGGTACAAGGGCCTTGTCAACTGGGTACATGGTGCTTCAAAGCACAAACCCACTCTGTAAGAGATCAAGGCGATCAAGGCACTGTAGGTGGAACTTGGTGGCATCAATGACATCCTGTGGGGCCACTGCAAGTCCATGTTGGCATCAATGACAATTTCATCAACATATTTCCCCAACTTACAACGGAGGTTTTACCTTGACTCTTACATGACCAATTACATTAATGACACCTTCTGATTGGAGTGAAAACATCCCCAGAAGGAGGTACGATAAAAGTACAATAAAATATAATAATGATAAAACAAATAATACAATGAAGAATATCTTTCGAAATTACAATTACAACAACACTCCCTCTTAACAAGGAAGGTATTCTTTCGACTTAGTCATCACCACAACTAGACACAATCTTTGGACATCATCATTACTGGATCATCACTTTGGATCATCGTTGCTCGATCATCATCACTCTGGATAATCATCTCTTTGGATCATCATCACTGGATCATCACGGTTGCAACAACTCTCATCTCGTCGACCATTGACTAGAGACATCTCTTGAATCTATACGTCCTTAGAAGTTCTACAGAGCCAACCCTTTTTCATGTTGGATGTAGGCCTATATCCCATATAGGGCTTCATCGACTATTAAGATGGCCCTTTTTGATGTTGGATGTAGGTTAACATATTCATATTGTGCCAGCCCTTTTTCATGTTGTATGTACATATCGCTAGCTCCAATCCTTTTTCATACTGGATTCCTTCACATGGTCTGTCATTTTTCATATTGAAAGTGGATCTCTGCAATGCTGGTCCTGTCATACTGGATTCCTTCGCAGGTCAATCCTTTTTCTTATTGAATGTGGATCTTTGCAGTGCCAGTCTTTTTTCATATTGGATGCCTTCTCAGGGCCAGTCCTTTTTCATATTGAATGTGGATTTTTGTAGTGCCAATCCTTTTTGATACTGGATGCCTTCGCAGGGTCAATCCTTTTTCTTACTGAATGCAAATCTCTACAGTGCCCGACCTTTTTCATACTAGATGTAGGCCTAGCTCCAACTAGGACTTCATTATCTCTAGAGCCAGTCCTTTTTCATACTAGATGTAGGCCTGGCTCCAACCAGAACTTCAACATCTACATAACCAGTCCTTTTTCATACTAGATGTAGGCATGGCACCAACTAGGACTTCATCAACTACAGAGCCAGTCCTTTTTAATACTGGATGTAGGCTTGGCACCAACCAGGACTTCATTTATTCTTGCGATGGACACCGATCTACACAAATCCAAGGTTATCCTTGAAGTATTCCAACTTCACTCTCGCCAAAGGATGGTTAAGACATTAGTTATCTGCTCATCCATCGCAACATACTGGAGCTTCACTACTCTCTGCACCATATACCAGATATAGTGATACATGATCCCGATGTGCTTCAACTTGTCGTGAAATACACAAGTCATCTCTAACTCAACATTGAATAGTCACAAAAGTAGCTTCCAAAGCTACAATGCCTCATAACTTGGTGAACAAGTGTTATGCTTGTCTACTTCTTGTTGCACCAAGAAATCATGCCAGACCTCAAGCTGAAGAAGAACCCGAAAGTGCTCTTCCGATCTGTAGCACTACCATCCCAATTGGAGTCAATATATCTCTGCAGGAAGATCCTCTGATCTCTTGCAAAGTTGAGGCCATACTTGACCGTACCCTTTAGGTACCTTACCACGTGCTTTGTCGCAACCATGTGAACATCTATCGGCTCCACCATGTATTGGATCAAAGTGTTCACCACAAAGAATACATCCATCCTCGTGTTCGTCAGGTACATCAACGAACCAATCATCTACCTATAGATTGTGGCATCAACTTTCTTTGAGGTAGGATCATTCAACCTCGATTTTGATGCCATCGATGTAGCCATAGCCTTGCAATCCAACATCTCGAACCCCTTTAGGATCTCGACTGCACATTTTCCTTGGCTAAGGAAAATCTCCTTTGGATTTTGCCACACATCTAATCCCAACAATCATGTCAAGATTCTTGAAATCTGAGATCTACAGTAGTCACTCCCTCTGAATTGGAGCACCATCCTCTCTCTGCATCTTGTACTCTCTGTATCGGGACATTGGAATGACAGGTAGCTTCCTCTGCTATTGATCTTCTGTGTATCCATCTATGTTATCTCTCAAGGTTACTAGATACCAAGATACTCCATCTTGAACTTTGTTGAACGTTCCTCTTCCACCCATCTATGAGCTTCTCATCCTCTGTAGGCTTCCATCTTCAAACTTGAAGCAAAGGTTGAGATCTCCATCACTCTTGGTGATCCTCAAGCAACTGTATGTGTTGTCCCATGGGTGCCTTTTGAGCTCGTACAAATCCTTCTATGCACATTTGGTTCTCTGCTTGATATGCACTTCTACTTCACTGGAGAAGTGTATGGTCAATGGAACATGTCTCACTATGATCTACTCCCTCTTTCTAATAGAATCCATGAAGCTTGCTTTGTATTTCTCGATGGTGCCATCTGTTGCATGCTTGATCTTGTAGATCCACATGGAAAATACTACAGACTTCCCTTTAGGTCTCATAACCACATCCTAGACTCCATTCTCCATGATCAACTAGTACTCTTCGATCATAGCTTCCTTCCATTCTTTCTTTTTAGTTGCTTCTTCATAACTGGAAGGATCTGCATCAATGATGTAACACAACAGTGCCACATAATTGGAGTGTCTCTGTGGCCCCTTAATTTATTTGGAAGTCTCATACATAGAACCATGCTTTTCTTCATCTTGGATGATCTCTCGTGCCCAAGTTGGTCTTCACTTGTGGGTGTTCGCCTCTTGAGGTGGATCTACAGGTTTATGTGGCTCGGTCATATCAGGTTCCTCTTCATGTAAGTTGTTGCAGTGAATCTTCTTTGAGTGTTATGGTTGAATGATCATCACTTGTTCTTTGGAACAAGTCTCATCCTTCTTTTCTTGTAGGTGATTGTACACTATCTTTCCTCCAAGTCAAATTCAGTTGCATGATTAGAAACATTTCGTAATTTTTCAAAACGTATCAATAATGATAATTTTTTCTTCATAAAGACATATGTCACAGTCATGCAACTATCTTAGCCAATGCTACAACACAACATTTATCCATATCTTGTACACGTAAGAAAACTTCCTCGATGCCTTCCATCTCTACCAGGACATTAATAAGATTGTGCACTACTCCCAACATGTTAGCAAAGAGGTTTCATTTCAGATAAGTAGCAATGGAATGTTGTACATCACCATAGGCTACTTACCTATCATAAATGCAAACACACAAACATGCATAATACATTTCCTAGATCAACTGATCATAAATATGTACACAATTGACAATATCATTTAAGCACCTATTTAAGCACAATATCTTTGTTTGTTTTGTAGACTACCTCTTGATATGTCTTCTTGCAAGATTTACTAAAGTCTCTGACAATGTGCTTTTATCCATTATTTGTCTTGCTCATGGACGATAATGATGAGCAAGCCTTCTACACCATATATCTGAGTGTCCCTTCTTTTTCGTTAATCACAACTATCCCTTCTTATCCAATGTTGAGATGGATAAAAAGTTTTTATTGATCGTGGGTTGAATCCTTCTGGATCAAAGGACATATCCCTCATCACTTGAGGAATCCTCTCTTGTTCTCTTCTCAACTAGTTCATCATCTTCAGTGGCATGAGCTGCTATGGCTGATTGTCATCATCACCATCCTTTCTTCTTTTGTTGTCGGTCGAGCTTCTTCTTGCATGCATTCCTCCATAGGTGAGCTTCCTTCTAGAACAAATTCCTTGAATGGATGATTACCATGATCTTAGGAGATCATTCAATATAGTCATCACCACTTTGGCATTGTCTCCAATGGCTTCTAGTTGCTCCTTGATCTGTGAGACCTTTATGCATATTCACACCCTTGAGTTGAGCTGTTAGGGTCATCTTCCTGTTGATGTTCTTTCCTTCATACAAGCTGGTCAATGCATCGAACATATACTTGAGATTCTTTAAGGATGACACATGTGGGATCAAATGGTCTTTGATGGAATCTAACGCATAATGCTCTTGGCTTTGACTGGGTTCTTCTTATGCTTAGCTATTCCCTCATCTCCCTCTAGATCTACAACCTCTCTCTTGAGAGTCTTCTAGGCCATGCTTTTTTTTATAAGAAGCACTTTATACTTCTATGCTTGGAGGTTCTCGACTCCTTCAAGCTTGTGCTCAAGCTTGGTACTGTTTGTCATCATCATAAAGTGAGAACCTCAAATGAAAATAGAGAATAGAACTTATCAGTGAGATTGCTTCAGCTAGATGCTTGCTTCAGTGCTTTTATGGAAGAATGTTTTTGGTGGGCCTAGGGTTTGACAAAGAAACACTAATTTTTCAAGTTTGGAATCTTGAAATTTTGTCTGGATAGAAAGACGTGCCTCCTTAAGGCGAGTTGTCTAGTGAGGTCCTTTTCCAAAAAATGTGGAGGGAAACTCCAAAAACTTGATGCCCTAGTTCCTTCCTGTAGTGTACCAAAGTAAAAAAATTGAAAATCCACAGAATTAGATGTTGAAATACTGAGAGGGGGGTGAATCAGTATTTGTACTATTTAAAACTTTAATCAAAAGCAGGTTGTTGATCACCAATCACAGCACATCATCACTGTGTATAAAGATAACAAGATGCACAGTACACAATAGTTTTAACGTGGAAACCCAAGTTATGGGGGTAAAACCACGGAAGCCTTTTAAAAAAAATAGTTTTCCAGAAATAACTAGAAGGAAGGAACAACTCCCTTATTATATAGACTTCAATTTTCCAGCTTCAACTGGAAGGAGGCTACAACCCCCTGATTTACAGGCTACGACCTGAAGGAAGCTACCACTCCCTAGTTTTCCGAATTCCACCGGAAGGAGGCTACGACCTTCTTTCCTTGCTCTGTCCTGCCACCCTGATAAGAAGAAGATTGTCGAACCTGTGGACCTGTCACATACCAAACTCTGCTGGTGATAACCTCTGCACTCTAATCACTGTCAAATCATTCCTGTAGATATTACTGTCACATCATCTTTCTGCCCATGTCATCACTGTCATATTAAACATCAAAGCTGCTGATCAAGCTGCTCATCAAGGCTACTGGTTACTTGCTTGTCCCTTCAATAGATCTAGGTTGTGTACTGAACTTCCTGCTGCTGATAATCTTTGTTCTTTGTTTACTTCCAAGTCAGCCTTATCACTGTTGCACACACTACTCTATACACAATCTTCAGACATACATCATCATAGAGTTTGCGTCAATGTCATCACACCATGGCAAGCATCATGCCATCAATATTATCAAAGCATGTATCATCAAATCAGAGTGAATAGCAGGTATAGGAGAGTGTGCATCATAGAGTGTTCATCACAGCATGGCATACATGTACATCATAAAGTGCATAGTGTAGTATGCATCATCACATCATTGCATCATAGCATCATCTTCATGTGCCATTTCAAGGCATTCATCATCATATGAACGATCACAATTTCATACATGTATTGTACATATATACACTGTTCACATTGTCTAGTATTGTTTACTTAACCTTGTACACTCTACTATACAAACATTTGCACACTATGCACACTTATATACACTTACTGTACATACTAATTTACTACATCATTGTTCACATTATTCAACACTGTATACATGCACACACTATAATATACTATGTTTGTACATACCTTGGACTGTAGAAGTTCATCGACATATACTCATGCATTTGTACACTTCACTGTGCATTCAAATGTACACTCATACAAATGCAATACTGTTCACACCTTGACTGATAAACTGTCCATTCACTGAATATTCATACCCTTGCATACTTACCGTACATACATTGTACACTTACTTGTTATTGAACTGTGCAGAGATAACCTCATAAAACTCAGACTTCCATCATCTTGGATTTGCACCAGCTATAAAAAAATCTCAGATATGCTACTGTTGTTTATCCACAAAATCTCTTGCTGCTGTTTATACCCTACGATAATATCAGTTTGCTGCTAAAACAAATTTCCTCAGTCACCACGAAAATCTCAGTTTGTTGTTGTTTAAAAAATTGACTGTTGTTCTGCTACCTCAGTAATCTCGGGTCTATTCAGGAAGAAGACAATTAAAATGTAGACTTTAAACTCAGAAATCTGAATGTTGACCAAAACGAAATCCCTGTAAAAATTTCGGAACTGCTGCTGCCTTTGGATGCCCCAAAAAGATTTAGTATTCTATGCTACTTTTGACCTCAACCTTGAGATGAAACTTGGGACTATTCACTCTTTACATCTCCAAAATTCAGACTGTGCAAAAGACTGAAAAAAAAACAGACTTTTTCTTGGCCCTGAAGATTTCGTCTCCGTGGAAATTGAGGTGCCTCTCCTTCTGTTGTTGCGAGTTATCTCAGTCATTCATCGAAGAACCTCAGTCCAAACACCTTGCATTCATTTGTATATATATTAAGTGACCAAAAGCAAGTGTATTTATACACGTTGATGGAAAGGATGGGGCCAACTTCTATGACAAGTCAAGTCCTTTTATTTAATTAAAAATGTTTTAAAGTTTAACCACTAACTATGGCCAACTTCTAGGTAAGAATAAGAGGTTTTAATAAATTAAAAAGGTTCTGCCATGTCACTTAAAAAGGTCCCTACTTTAAAGGGCTTATTTATTAAATATAGAATTGTTTTAACCTTTTAGAGGGGTAGACATTAGGGGGTGGTTGTTAATTAAAAAAAACATATTAGATTTAATATTTTAATTCTTTTAATTGTGACACATTTTGTTTTAAACACTTTTAAATTTTTTAATTATAAAAACTTGTTTTAATTATTAAATATTAGGTTTAATATAATATTTAATTAGTGGCCTTATTATTTTTAGGGTTAAGGGTTTAATGAACCTTGTGGGATTTAAGGGATGGTGTAAAAGTACAAAGGTATCATTATGTAATGATAGGGTAGATGTAGGCTAGAGGACCAAAGGTAATGGTTTTAAGGACTTTAGTTTAGTTACCACAACTTCATAAACATGGCCATCAAGGTGTGGGAGTGCTTAGGCTTCTCTTAGGGTACCATGACCTCTATAACACGCAAATGACCACTGAAAGGGTCATTCGGACTCTGGTGCTAGGGAACCAATGACACAACTAGGGAACCATCGAACCAATTTGGGGTTACTTAACCACTCTACACGGTGTTCAGGGCTTTTGCCATTGTCTCAAGGGCTCCAAGGGCTTCAGACTTGGGCTTGGACAAAGTCAAAAGGTCTCCTTTGACACTGACACTTACTCAACCCTCAAATGCTTCTCAAGGGGCACCAAGACACATTAACACACACCTGTTGGCATCAATGACAATTTAGTCAACATTAGAAACTCTTTTCATATGCAGATGTGCCCTCTTGGGGGGAGTTGGATGTTCGTCCTTTTTCAACTGATCTGTGGAACGAAGAGTTCGAAACAGGAAGCCCTAGTTTTTTTCAATTTCTTCTGCATAATTGTCTCGTCTTAATTATGATGTATCTTCGAAATTTATTTTCCTCAAGGTTTGAAACTTCATCTTGAGGTATCCTGATCTGCCTTCGTTTCAACCCATTAGAGGAAATTTGGGGTCTAAAATGGGCCTTATAAGAAAACGTGCCAAAATAAGTTTTTGTGAGTTGGAATTCAAGAACCAATAGAATTTCAATAAAATAAGTCAACCATAATGGTTGAATTGACATATTTGTCATTAAAAAAAACTACTTTTTTTGTTCGTATTTTCGACATATCTCACTGTGTTTTTACTCAAATTTCGATCGGGAGAGCTCGTTGGATGCGGAATTTGATTCCAAATCCAACGAGTACCCACACTGCATACTTTTAACGGACCCCGCTACCCCAAAAACAAGAAATACCTGAAAAAACGTGATGATGACATCATCATCACATTTTTTCCAGGTATTTCTTGTTTTTGGGGTAGCAGGGTCCGTTAAAAGTATATAGTGTGGGTACTCTTTGGATGCGGAATCAAATTCCGCATCCAACGAGCTCTCCCGATCGAAATTTGAGTAAAAACACAGGGCGATATGTCAAAAATACGAACACAAAAAGTAGTTTTTTTCTTTCTTCCTCCAAAATTAATCAATATTATTTTATTATTTTGACTATTATTTTATTATTTTAACTATTATTTTATTATTTTCCTTAGGAGGCCCATTTTAGACCCCAAAATTCCTCTAATGCCACAGGTTAGAGCAAGATTGGATTCACCAAATGGAACTTGTAATAGGTTTCCCAAGGTGACTTGTTTAAGGACTAGTTCAATAAAGTGAACTTGTACAGACTGCCATGTGTCACTGTTTCAACTTCGCGGTCTGAAATTTGCACCACATAAGCTACATTACGTGTCCTATCTAAAACATCTTACGAAATTCAATTTGTATCTTCTTATCTCGAGATATAGCAATTCTCCTTAGGTCACTTGTTTAAGATTGAATTCTAGAAGAGACAAAAACCCTATTTTGGAGGGATCATATCTCCCGAAGTATAGTGAATATGAGGCTACAATTCGTACACAAGGTACATCACGATTTCATCGGCCTGTAAAAGTTTCAACTCCTAAGCCTTCACAAAGGTTGAGTTATAACAGAAATGTCAAAATGACTATATTTTTCCTTCCAGGGTTTTCAAGCATGAAACCATAATCTCCATTAGTTGCAGTTGTAGCAGTATTTCAGCTGTACAGTTCCTTCTTTCAAGGTGGCTCTGATACCGTGTTAGATTTTAATGGTTATTCAAGATCTTAAAACATTTAGCATCATAACATCATAACCATATGCAATAGGATCACTGAAAGATAGACAAGCACAACACAAAAGAAAGACAATAATTTTATCCAGGGAAACCATAAGGGAGAAATCTCAACAACTTCTTCTATTTAGTTTCGTCACTTAGTACAATGTGAAACGAAGATAGAAATACCAATAGATAAATTCCGCAACTTCTTCTTCTCTTTCGCATAGAACTCATCATTCTCTCTCTTGGACCAAACTTACTTGAGCTTGCAGTGTCCAAATGAGGGAGGGCGCCTCCCTGTTTATACTAATCATGTGTGTGACCTTTTGGTTCAATAATGTTGACTTCTAGACCTGACTGGGGCAACTTATCCTTATGGGAGACCAAAAATACACTTTACATTATTTCATTGGGGACTATCGCCCCGACTTATAACAAAGGTTTTACCTCGACTCTTATATGACTAATTACAATAATGATACCTTTCGATCGAAGTGAAACCATCCCCGAAAGAGGTACAATAAAAGCATAATAAAATATAATAATAATAATACAAATAATACAGTGATGAATATGTTGGACACAATGACACACTGAGAGGGGCGGGGGGAATCAATGTGCACACTCTTCTAGCAATTTTCACTTATCAAAACTTAAGCATAGTTCATCATTTATATAACACTACTGAGTACGCTATCATTCATAAATTAATCAAGACATATCATATATCTACCTAGGCATGTCATCAACATAGATCATAACAAGAGACATCACCAGATAAGTATATAGAACTTTATTTATAATTTGATATGAAGTTCAATGGAAGACTTCAATCTTCACGATTACATCAGCACCAACTCCTATGCCAAAGCCGAGCCTGGTTTTCTTAGCTCCAACTAAGAATATGTACAAGACCCAACTTGCCTACACTTTCACTGGCAGCAATCAACCATCTACTCAATCCAACTGCTGCTCATAACAACTTGTCCATTGTTGTCACTATCAAGTTAATTCAACTTGTCACTGACTGTCACAATCAAGTCTTCAAGTTTTCCCAAGTATCAATGTTGCTCATCTGTTATACACCTGAGTGGCACCTCTCCGTCCGAGTGCTGATATCTCTCATGTCGGCACACAAAAGGACACTTATGGATAGATGTTTGCCCTTAACACTATAGCTTGGCTTATCATGAAATACATTATACCTTCATCCAGCTAGCTACTTTGCCATTTTTCCATGTTAGGATGTATTCAGGACTCTCCTTTTAAACAACTCACGCATCATTCGCGAGTCTCCCTTATAGTAAGTCGCGAATCCATGTATTCGCGGGTTGCGCTTATACAGAGTTGCGAGTCATTCGCGGGTTGCTCTACTACATACCCGCAAATGTACCTCTTAACATGAAAACATAAAATCACGCGCTAATGGGAGTTTAGTTAAGTCATTTTACTTAATCTCCTTAACTGCTACAACTTCCCCAACCTTTGAGAACTGCCTTATTTCACCCATATAAATACAGGCCTTGGGGAGGGTTGTAGACACTTACACTTTGGAGCAAAGTTATGCTGGTGGATTGTTCACAGAAGTCTTTGGAGCAGTGAAACTCAGAATCCTTTGGTGACAGAGGAGTCCTTGTCTCAGACGTTTGGTTGTACTCTGAACTTTCTCATTATTGATAATAAGAGATTACTTCTTCCACATGTGTCTCATATATCTTGGTTTGATAATTGTTTATGCTTTAGTATTTCATATTTGATTTAACTAACTTGCTAATATATATATATATATATATGAATCACTCTATATTTGGAAGATTGTCTCTGAATAGGTGAAAGAGGAGTGAGCCTTGAAGACTTTGGAAGTGGAGCAGATCGGAAGAGGACTAGCAAGGATTGAACTTCATTTATCAAGTAAGTTCTTTGATAATTGTTTATGCTTCAGTATTTCATATTTGATTTATCTAACTTGCTAATATATATATATATATGAATCACTCTATATTTGGAAGATTGTCTCTGAACAGGTGAAAGAGGAGTGAGCCTTGAAGACTTTGGAAGTGGAGCAGCTCGGAAGAGGACTAGCAAGGATTGAACTTTGTTTAACAAGTAAGTTCTTCTAACCCTCCTATTTCCTATTATGCACTTTAGAAGTCAATTGTCTGCAAGTGTTTGAGTATGTCGGTAACCCCCGACCTACGATTATTAGGTGCATAATCCCTTACAACAGAACTGGCGACTCCGCTGGGGAAGCCTAGACTGCTGTAGGTCATTTCTGTTATCCTGACCAGTTTGCTTGTGAGTCTGTTTGTGGTTTTTTATCCTTGCTCTTGCTTACTTCAGCGTTTGAAAGTCTTAGGGTTTTTTCTTTTCTTTTGAGAAAATTTTTATACCCATTCGCGGGTTGTTCTACTGAACAGTCGCGAGTATAAAGTTGCATTTGTGGGTTGTTATACTGCACAGTCGCGAGCATTCGCGAGTTGCACTGTTAGACAGTCGCGAGTACTCCTGAAAGTTTGGATTTTTAAAGAAGAGTTTGCTTGTGTCTTTTCTTGTTATAGTCCTTGTTTTCTGAGAAGACTTTCTTTAAGAATGCTGTAGAGTTTGCTTGATTGCCTCAGGTGATCACATCTTAGTGCTTTTTGAAAGCCATTGAGTCTTTTTACTTGGTTTATTTACTGTTTGCATCCTGAAGCATTTGGCCTGTTTGGGTTCTTGGTTAAAGTGTCTTAGTCCAGATCAGTGATCAGGGTCTTGGGCTCTGTTTCTCCAGTCTGTTTTCTGACAGTTGCTGGTTTGCACTTGCCTTTTTAAGTCTGCAGTGGTTTTGTGTCATTGTTTGCACCCAAGCTAGAGTTCCTAGCCTGCTTCTCTTGCTGGTCTGTTGGTTCGGTCAGCCTGTTTGTTTCAGTTTGTAGTTTGTATACAGTTCATAAGTTTCAAGTTTACTCAAGCATAGTGCATTGTAGATGCATAGTAGATTTTTGAGCAATTTTTAAAGTGAAAAACAAAACATAGTTAGTCTTTTGCATTGTGATTTTTGCATAAGTAGTGTTTGCTTCATTTTAAAAATATATAATCTCAAAAAATTACAAAAACATAGGCTTAGTTTCTCTTATCAGTGCTTTAGTTCATCGATACATATTTGAAAAAATGAAAAGAAGTTTGTTTTATAGTAGTAGTTTGCTTTGAATGCACTTTACTTTCATTTATTTCTTGCTGAGTCAAAACACCATACAGTATATCACTTCCATTTCCTCTTGAGTAAGAAACAACCCTCTAAAATAAACGCATAAATTAAAATTTACTAGTAAGTTTTTATTTTTAGGGGCCTTTCACCTACTAGCTTAGGCTAGACTTGTGGGCTAGGGAGTGTAAACTTCCCACAAGTTATAAACTCAGACGTAGTGGACCGTTCTTTAGGTAAATCCTTGATTCTATCACTGTATCTGGGAAGCTCCTCTCAAACGAGAGTTAAGCACTAGGCCGCGTGGAGGCTTGGACAGAGGAGATAACCCTCCGAATCCTTGTCAAAACGTAACCCAGGTCTTTTACGCATTTGGGGATTTTGTCCTAGACAGAGTTTCGGGCTCAGCTACCCTGCCCATGCGTACGAGTTCGGCTGATGACTGTCCCCCTAGACAGCTGGTATTGTCAAGGTAGCCTTTAGTCTCTTGTCTTTTAGGGTTCATACCTAGGTAAACCGGAAGGTTATTTCTGGTTCACCTTGAACGGGCTTGGAAGGTAACCCTTGTGGAAAGTGCAGGAGGGTGGTGGGTGATTCCTCTGCTTGTGCCTGAGAACCCCTCAAGGACGCCAAGTAATCATTCATCAGCTTTCTTCGAGAAAGCATATCTTTATACCCTGGTTTGATTGCTTGAGACTCTAGGATATTTTTAGTGTATGCTCTGTGGATTTGCTTGTGTTTAGTTGACCTTAGGGTGTGAGTAGTCAAATTTTTAATTCTGGAGGACCAACTTGTTAGAAGGTCAAGAAGGTTGAGAAACCTTCCTCCTCTCACTGCATTGGAGCCTCCACCTTTACTCCAAAGGCGGAGATTAGACACAGACGATTCTTTTGAACCAGTAGGAGTAAGTGAGGTTCTTGGTGAACCGGAATTGATAGCTAACCGTTTTGATTTTGACACAGTCGAGATAGAAGAATTGCAGACTGACGAGTTTGCAAGAAATTTTAACACCCCCTTGACTGATCTTAACGATCCTGTGATCGTCCAAGTTAGACCTTTTAGTTCACCAGTAGTAGGTGTCCCTTTGAGTAGAGTCATGTCTTCCGCAGAAGAAAGTTCTTTTGTGTTTACCTCAACCCTTCCGGTTGAAGGGGTACTACCTCCCCCGGCTAGTGCCCCTAGATCTAGTTTGCCTTCTACACCTTTGACTCCAGCGAGCCGAGTGGTTCAACCACCGGTTCACTCCAACATAGGAGGTATTTCTGGTAACACGGTTGCTGGGATTCCCAGTATACCTACCATTCCTTCTTCCTTCCCTTCCACTACTCAGAGTGGTCCGGTAGGATCTTCGGCTTATGTCCAAGGATTTCCTTGGAATGGGGGGCATATTCCCCCATCCAGTCCATACGTAGGTCCATTTACTTCATATGTAGGAGTGCAGTTTGGGGGCAACACCTCTTATGGGCAGAGCTTCCATACCCCTATTTCGGTCCTATACTCGAGCTCTCCCTTCTCTTTGTTTAGCAGAGGGATACCTGCTCCAATCTTTCAGACCCCAGCTTCTATGGGGATGGCCCGAACCATGTACACTGCACCTCCCACCCAAAATCCTATGGCCTACGGATGGAATCCGTTTCAAAGCAACCTTCCCACTTCACAATTGGTGTCAGGGGGCAACCCCACCTTTACCTATGGGCATTCCGGGGCTGGACCCTCTAATCCCCAAGCTAGCACATCTAGTACACCGGTTAGGCCCAAACTTCCTTTTCTGGCAACTTTGAACTTGCCAGACTTATCAAAATTGATGAATGACCCAGTGAGGCATGACCCTTTGTGGCCACCTGTTCCCACCAAACTGCCCTCGGACATCCCTAAGTTCGAAGGTAAGGCTGGTGACGATCCTGGGGCTCATGCCACCACCTTCCATTTATGGTGTTCTTCCAACTCATTGAATGAAGATTCAGTGAGATTGAGGCTGTTCCAAAGGACCTTGACTGGCACTGCGGCAAAATGGTACATAGAGCTGCCTTCTGCTGCTTTTAGTAGTTTCTGGGACCTAGCTAGTGCTTTCCTTAGTCACTTTCAGCTTCCGGTCCGTTACGATTTCGGAACGGATTTGTTGTTTACTTTCAGACAAAACAAGGCAACCCACATCTCAGATCATATCCAAGAGTGGAGGAGGCGAAAAAGTCTTATCAAAGCTACCATCCCTCCTGAGTTTCTATTAGAGTGGTTCCTTAAGTCATTGTTGCCATACATATCTAAGGATGTTTCCACATCAGGAGTGACTAGTGAAGAAGAAGCCATACTCAGGGCCCAGAAGTTGGACTTGATTTATTCACAGTCTGGGATTCTATATGAAATTATCCCTAGGCACAAAGGCCTTCGCATGAGGCCGAGAAACCCAAGCTTGGACCCCATGCCGATGGTGTGGTTGGGTTCGTAAACTCTCCCACTGTAGAGTCTTTGACAAAACAACTTCACCAATTGTCTGTCAAACAGTCTACGGCGGAGGCAGCAAAGGCTGCCCCCTCCTCCCAAAGTGCAAATGTTTTTGCACAAACCTCTTCGAAGGGCAATCAGCAGCTCGGTGGGAAGAAGAAGAAAGGTAAAAAGGGAGAGGGAAACCAAAATCAAAACAAGCCAAAGCCCGCAAACAATGCTGACGGGGGCAAAAAGGAAAAGAAGAAAGTCAAGTTCCCTTGTAAGTTGTGCCAAGGGGACGACCTTACTCATCTTTGTCCCCTCATGGATCAAGCTCAGAAGTTGCTCCAAGCTCAACCACCGGCTGTCCTGAAGGATCCGTTTCCCCAAGGGCAGAATTCTGCTTCAGCTTCTACCGTAGCAGGGGGCACTCAAGCTGCCCCTGACCCCAATTATATCAACATGGTTAGATCCTCAACTTTGTTACAAACCAGGAACAAAAGCTATGAGAAAGAGACTGATGAGAAGGGTAAAGCTGTAGTTGAACTTTCCAACCCTCTCACTATAGAGAAACCTGCGGAAATAATGCCAAAGATACCCAAAGGTGTCTTTAAGAAGACTTTGCATAACCCAAATGCCAGAGCCGCTTCTAACTATTCTGTGGTTGAAGACTTGGCTCAGAATCCGTGTGCAATATCAGCTTTGGAGGTGCTACAGAGCTGTCCCGCTCAGCGGGATGCCCTCTTAGCAGCTTTAGGTAGCATGGACTCTTCGAGTCTCATAGCGAAATTTCATCTATCTGATGTTAAAATTCGCCTCCCTTACCATGTAGCTCTATCGATAGATGTTTTCCATGGTGGTAAGACCATTGGACGAGCAGTTGTTGATGAGGGAGCTTCTACTTGTGTTATGTCCCTGGCTTATTGGAAAGCTCTTGGATCCCCAGAGCTGGTCCCATCAACCACTTTACTTACTGCTTTTGATGGAAGGTCTTTTCGTCCACATGGTATCCTGCCGGCTTTTGAGATTAAGTTGGCTGGCAAAGCAATGTCTGTTGAAGTCGAAGTGATTGATGCTCCGTTGGACTACAATCTGCTTCTGGGTAGGAATTGGACTTATGCAATGTCTGTTGTTGCATCAGCTGTCTTTCGTGTCGTGGTTTTTCCACATGAGGGCAAGGTGGTCACTGTTGACCAACTTGATTTTACCCGAAAATCCCGCTTAGAGTCTAAAGATTCCACTGTGCCATTGGTTGATCAGGCCAAACCTGCTGCACAGAGCTTGGGGGCTGGAATGTACGCATCATTGATGGGCACATTCGATATTCCAGCTCCAGTCCTTTATATCGGTTCTCCTACTGTAGGGAAGTCCATTGATTCGGTGGTCGATAGGACTGATCCTTGGGTCCTCCCAACCCCTCAGGAACCGGAAGTGCCCTTATCTGCAGTGGAAGTGGCATATCAAGCTATTACCCAAACCACTGTTGGTCCCATTCCAGATCCTCTTACAGTCTCAGATGATCTGGAAGAATTCTACATGCCCGCATGGGCGGAAAACTCTTTACATTCCATAGATTGCTTAGACACCGTTTTACCTTCCGATGAAGCTATTCTGGAAGCTATGTGTGCACGTGATAAGATATGTGAGGATCTTCATCACCGATCTTATTTCCTTCCAGAGCTAAGCAAGATAGAAAACCAAGAGTTTCATGTGAGACTGTCGGATGATGTTGATACACCTGTCAACCCTTTACCTAGGGAAGGAGTGTTTGCCGAGGGGAATATGGAAAACATTTCCGCCACTATACCAATCAACATCTCTGTAAAACCAGATGTCGTGGAAAATATCTATATAGGTGCAAACTGCTCTCCGGAGGAGATTGCCATTTATACTGCCCTTTTCAAGGAATTCCGCGATATCTTTGCCTGGTCATATGAGGAGATGCCAGGCATTGATCCATTTATTGTTCAACATGAGATCCCAACCTGTCCTGATGCCAAGCTAGTTCGGCAAAAATTACGCCCCGTGAACCCGCGTAAAGCGGCGGCTGTGAAGGCAGAGGTTGAAAAGCTGTTGAAAGCAGGTTTTATATATCCCGTAGCTTTGACTGAATGGGTGTCCAACCCAGTTCCTGTTGATAAAAAGCAAGGGACTCTTCGTGTTTGTACGGACTTTCGAGAGCTTAACAAAGCCTGTCCTAAGGACAATTACCCCACACCATTTATTGATCAGATCATAGATGCATGTGCGGGTAGTGAGGTATTCTCGTTTATGGATGGTTTCTCCGGCTACAATCAAATCCAAATCAAACCGGAAGACCAGCATAAAACTGCTTTTATTTGCCCTTGGGGTACATTCGCCTATAAAAAAATGCCCTTTGGATTGAAAAATGCAGGGGCAACCTTTCAACGAGCCATGAACTTTGCTTTTCATGATATAAAAGCCATTGTCGAGCCTTACCTTGATGATCCGCCTGCTCATTCTCGCAAGAGGATCCAACATCCAGATCATTTACGGTTGATTTTTGAGAGATGCAGATACTATAAAATTCGCTTGAATCCCCACAAGTGTGTTTTCTGCGTCGAGTCAGGAAGATTGCTTGGATTCATTGTCTCTAGTAGGGGCATTCAGGTGGATCCTTTAAAAGTTGAGGCCATTGTAAATCTGCCTCCTCCTCGTTCACTTAGGCAACTTCAGAGTCTACAAGGAAAGTCTAACTTCCTTCGACGTTTTATCGTTAATTATGCCAAGATCACTAAAGGTTTCATGCGCCTGCTTAAACAGGACACCCCATTTGTATGGGATGAAACTGCACAACTCGCGTTCGAGGCATTGAAAAAAGCCTTGTTGTCGGCTCCTTTATTACGCCCACCAGATTATTCTAGGGATTTTATATTATATATGGCCGCGTCGGAGTCTACCATTGGGGTAGTGCTAGTTCAGGAGGACGACAAGCTCGTTGAGCATGTTGTTTATTATCTTAGCCGTGCTCTGGTTGGACTTGAGCTTAAGTACTCCCACGTCGAGAAGTTAGCCTTAGGACCACTACTGTCTATGCTGTACAGAGGTTACGACACTACATCTTACAGAGGACCACTACTGTAGTGGCGGATGTAAACCCTTTCCAATATGTTTTATCCCAATGGATTTTTGGGGGAAAATTCAATAAGTGGATAGTCATTCTCCAAGAGTTTGACTTGGTTTTCCAATCTGCTAAATCCAAAAAGTCCTTAGTTTTTGCCGAGCTTATAGCAGAATTTCCTACGGAAGAAGATGTAGTGATTGAGGATGACTCATTCCTAGATGAGCACATCTTCCTCATATCCACCTCTGATCCTTGGTACGGAGATATTCTTATATATCTTTAGACTTTGAAGTATCCTGCCGCTTACTCTAGGGAAGACCGACGCAAGTTACGCCTTCATGCTAAAAACTACCTCATTATAGGAGATACATTATATCGATGAGGGGTAGATTCCGTCTTGCGTCACTGCCTTACTCATGAGGAAGTGTAGATTGTCCTAAATGATTCCCATAGCGGAGCATGTGGGGGTCATTTATCTGGGTTAGCAACGGCCCAGAAGATATTACGTGCCGGGTATTTCTGGCCCACCATCTTTAAAGATTGTGTGGAAGCAGTGAAACGCTGTCATCCGTGTCAGCTTTACACCAGAAAAATGCGGTCACATCCTGCTCCCTTGTTTCCCGTTATATTGGTAGGCCCCTTCATGAAATGGGGGATCGATTATATGACATGCAACCCAACCTCGGCTGGGGGGCATAAATACATCATTGTCGCTGTTGACTATTTTACAAAATGGGCAGAGGCAATGCCTACTTTCAAAGACAATGGGGAAACAACAGCTTTCTTCGTGTTTAATCAGATTATTGCTAGGTTTGGTATTCCCAAAGTGATTGTCACTGACCATGGCAGTCATTTTCAAAATAACATGATGACAGAACTAACCACCATGCTCGGATTCCGACAAGAACATTCTTCTCCATATTATCTGCAAGCAAATGGTCAGGTTGAGGCTGTAAACAAGACTTTAAAAACTATCCTTAAACGTACTATTGATGCAGCCCGCTCGAATTGGCACATCATGTTATATCCTGCTCTTTGGGCTTATCGACTCCTATGGGTTTTTCCCCCTTCCAACTCGTTCACGGGGTGGAAGCTATTACGATTGAATGCGAAATCCCATCCTTGCAGATAGCTATTCATGTGTTACCTGACACGACTGAGCTTGAGGAACGGTTGCTCCATTTAGAACACCTTGATGAACAATGTAGAGATGCGTTCACTGCAAATCAGGCTCATAAGAATAGGGTTAAATCTCAATACGATAAATCGGTCAAACCTAGGGTTTTCTCTGAAGGGGAGCTTGTCTTGCTCTGGGACCAAGATAAAGAGCCTCTGGGGGCAGGAAAATTCAACGCCATGTGGTTAGGACCCTATGTCGTGTCTAAAGTTTTGAGTAAAGGCGCATATGAATTAGTGGATTATGATGGGAATAAGCTGCCTGAGCCTAGAAATGGGCTCTACTTGAAGAAGTACTACGCTTAGGCTTAGCACTTTTTCTTGTATATTAGTGTATGTATTTTTATGTACATTAGGTTGTCAGTTTCGTTTTTTATACTATCTGCTGGTTGTTGCAGATGTCTTCCGAGATGTATGTAGGTTTCGCTGATGGCGCCAGCCGTCACACTTGTAACCTGGCTTCGGCAGCATGGGTTATCTATTCCCCCTCAGGACAGCTTGTTGCCGCGGGAGGCGCTTGTCTAGGTCCTGCTTCTAATAATGTTGCTGAGTATAGGGCTGTAATTGAGCTCCTATGGGATGCTTTGTCATGAGGCATCACCCAGCTTGAAGTCCGTTTAGATTCTCAGTTGGTTGTTTCCCAGCTCAATCGAGCTTATCAGGTGCGTAATCCTACATTGTTACGTCAGTTCATGCAAATTCGTTTATTGGAAAGACATTTTGAA
>LPNX010662518.1:1416996-1435823 GCA_001517045.1 Pseudotsuga menziesii
ATCATCTCTTCAAAGAACGTGCACATGCACTTGTCTTGCCAAGATAACGAACAATCTAAGGTCTATTCACACACAACTCATGCTCAACTAGAAGTCTACTCACCATCATTACATTAATGTCACTGATATTCCAAGGTTATCACTATCATCAAGCCTACTATACATTACAAAAAATCAGAGATATTCAACCCAACCAATATCAACTCGTCCCCTTTCAAAACCGAGTCTTTACCATCCTGTCTAAGATGCACTAGGAACTCTTCACTGCCGCCACTTGAAATATTCAAGATCAGAGATGTTCTTGTACTGCAAATGCTTATCTTCTTGAGGACTGGTCTTTGGGTATGTTGCTCTAGTCCTTCATCCGAATTCAAGGTGTTATAAAAACATACTTCTTGCTGCCTCAGTTGTCAAGAAGTAGAACTTGATCGATTTTGCACTTGCTTGTTAGAACATCCCATTCTATTGAGGCATGCCCAAGTTCAAATAGATAGATCACATTGACAACAACCCTAGATCATCATGCTTCTGCGGATTGTTCAATGATCTGTCTTGCCTGAATTTCAAAGGTTCAACTCATCACTCCAACTTTGATTGCAGCTGCTCCACCATCGAAATTCAGAACCGAAAATAACTTGATTGCGGTTGCCTCAGACTTGAAATTATCACCCAAAAATCAGGGAGAGATTCTTCAAAAATTGTGTGAAATGAATGGAATGAATGTGTGTAAATATAAGTCAACAGGGAGTGAGTTAAGTTGGTCGACCTGCTATATATATGTGTCTTTTTATTTTTATTTAATTATTTTAGATTGAGCTGACATACATTATTTTTTATTGATTATATTTAGTCAATTCTATGACTTGATCATATTAGAGTTGCCATGTGAGGGTAACTTAGCATTCTCCTTGCCCTTCTTGTTATTTTAGAATGTTGGGTCAACTTCTTTCATCAAAGGAACAATAATATTTATGCTAATGTTTACTTATATCTTCAATATGGTAAATGACCATAGTATGGGTCATTTAACATAATTCTTACCTCAAATTTTCCATATCAAGGGTTGTACCTAGGTTCGTTAGAGCTTCATTTGGGGATTTCAACGATAATCAACAAGCAAGGTGTAGTGTGTTTAAATGCATCAACGTGGAATATAGAATCATCCAATAATGTTTCATCCTCATGCAAGCCATCAATGGTCTTCCTTCCATACTCATGGGTTACAATAACAACATCAAAGTACAAGGGGCTCCATCATAGTTTTTAATCACATCATCTTATTTCAATCAAGTTGTATTATGGACCATTAAGCTTCATGATATCATTTCAATCATACAAGAAGACCTCCAAGGGTCAAGATCCATCATGTCATCAATTGTGTGAGTCCCAAGCCACAAGCAACCATGTGCAAGGAGGTCATGTCCAAGGGTTTCATATTAAGAGTGATAAGAACTTTAATGGACATCTTCAAGGATAAATACAATACATGTGGGATTAATCATATGCAAATGCCAATCTCCATCATATGCACAGGTGTAAGGACACTTGTAAGGGCATCTCAACCATGTGTAGGGTTCCAAGGCCCATGTCTTTGTCTTTGTCATTGAGCCTTTGTCCTAGTCATTCACTGAGTTTTTCATGTCATCAACAACCACAACCTTTTCTCATTAATGGTTTGTCATCAATGACAACCATGCTCAACATAATATCTTCCGAAGTTACATTTACAACAACAAATTCAATAACACTGTACAATAATTTAAGAAAATGCTATAGGAAGAGAAAGAACCAAGGTCAAAATATGTTGTTGATAAGAGGCTCAAAGAGTGAAAAATTGAGCTCCAAAAGAATGAACCCATAACCGAAAAACACCAATATGAAGGGAAAAGTAAAGACATAAAATATTTGAAGAGGACATGTCACTGCTCTCATTCCAAAAAAGAAAAAAATATAAAGGAAAACATCAAGTTGAGTGTGGTGGTGACAGTGGCACCCAACTTGTTGACTTGACCCCAAGGCTTCAAAGGTGGTGGCTTTGCCATGTAAAGTGAACCAACTGGCATATTAAATGGAAAACTGCCACGATAGTATGTACCCCTAGAGAGAATGATTGCTTTGATGTAGAGATGATTGCTCACTAGATCATCCTTCAAGTTCATCCTTCATGAAGACAATCTAGTAACTTTTTTGTCTACATCATTGTTGATTATCCTACTCCGTTGCAAGAACATAACAATTCCAAAGGATGCTAAAATTTGTTTGCTTCTTTCTAGTGTGTTTCTTAAAGCACAACGAACATGGAATGATTAGTCATGTAGAATGGAAGTCATTAAGAGAGATTCTTCAAATCATACTGATGGGCCAAACTAGGTTTCAGATGACATGAAACCCTTTCAAAATCATACTTTCTTTGATTTGGTTGTCTGTTATAGAGCTAGTCCCCTGAGCATATTCTTAGAATACATGCCCTCCATGGTTGAATGCCAAACCCTTCACGATTTCTTGTTAATGCACTGTTAAAGAAGATAAAAGTATTGCCATCCATTTTTTATGTCGTCTAGCTTGGTGTACTAAAGCTTAGACTATTTAGTAATATGATTTGAAGCATTTGGTAAAGTTTCCCAAGTAAGAAAGCACCATTTTACACACCGATATTTTTCTTTACCTTCAGAATTGGCCTTCATTAGTTTCAAAAACAAATGCTTGCGTCAATATATTCCCTTATAAGTGATATTGTGGAGAAGAGGCTTTTGATTGGGGCTTTGTCTTTGTTGCAAATTTTATCATTCCCAATGAGAAAAACCTTATAGAAGACAAAACATGGAAGCGAGGATTAGAGATTGGATAACATAGACTTCTTGCAAAGGTACTGTAGCGTTACGAACGATTTTGTTGGATAACTCAAATCTATAAAGTATTTAATGCAAGTACAATATAATAGAGACATCCACAAAGGATAAAATGTATTTGATGATATATGATTATTGCTTTTATAAGAGCTCTTGCAACGAGGATTGGACACGAGGCCAAAGGGTTATGTCCCTTCAACAAATGATTATTATTATTGTTATTAAAATATATAATGAATTATTATTCTGCAATGTTGGCTTATATTAATTACATATGTTGGCTTATATTAATTACATCTTCCGCTTCAAGGATGCCTTGTCCTCAGGGCATGGTTGAGAGAAAGGTATGCTTTCATTCTTGCTTGTATTTCTCCTTCTAGTATGTTATTTGAGGCAATAAGATGTTAATATCATCAAAGTTTTGAATAATATTGTTGTAATGAAATTGATTCAATTTACCTAAATTGATTTTCTTCCTAAACACATGTGAAAGGTTTTTTGGTGATCTGTAAACTAAGGGCTTGTTAGCCCACTTACTTCACCAACATGGATATTAGTTGGAATTTATTATTTGTGTCTTTGTTCTTAATCTTGTACAGAGACATATGTCCATGGTTTACGTTACAGGGCCTATGTTCTTGATTTCGATATGTGTGCAACTACACTACAAATCATATCAAGATTGGTGAGATGGATTATGCTTTGGTGTATCCTACACATAACAACCATATAGAAATACCATTGAAAATTAATACCTTGGGTTCAAGGACCTTTCATGTCTTAATCACCGGATAAACATTCAAGAAATGACTTTGTTATTTTTCACTAAATCTTGCTCCTACTCTTGAGGTGTGAAAAGATGATAAAGTTAGAGGCACAGTTATAGCTCTTAGTGTGTGTTCAAATATTTTTGGAGTGGTCTATTTCTAGGCCAAAGCAAATACAAAGAAGCAATTACAAGTAGTGCTTGGACCCAATACTCAAACTTCTAATCAATTAACTAGAAGAAGACTTATGGCTATTCTTCTCTGTACACGATGATACTTCTCCTTCAGGCAATACTATCCAATACAAAGTTGGGTGCTTGCTAGTGTAAATGTTGGGTTGGGTCTACTTGTGATCTCTGAACTTTAAACCTTGTTATAAAAAAGAAACGCTAAATCAATCCCGCAAAATTTCCTTTCCATAGAAGGTAACCAAGAGATGGTACATATCTTTTGGTTCACCATAATTAAATAAAAACATGCAACTTTATATTCTAAGCATCACCCCCATTGTATAGTTGATGGAGGTTTTGAGGTTGTCTATTGGTCTTTTTGAGATCCTGTTAATCTCAGACCTTCACTTTCTTCTTGTCTTTTCTTTATCTCTTCTTCTTCATTTCTCTTCCTCTCCTTTTCTTCTCTCTTTGCTGCTTCCTCTGCAGCTCTCTTTCTTTCTTCTTCTTCTCTCTTTGCTGCTTCCTCTGCAGCTCTCTTTCTTTCTTCTTCTTCAGTCTTCAGCCAACTCTCTGCCTCCTGTGCTAGCCTTCTAGCATCTTCTTCCCTCTTTTTGGTCTCTTCTTCTTCCACTGTCTTAGTCTTCTGTGCAGTTTTTCCTTTTTCGCCCACAGTAGTGATTTTCTATTTAAATCTCTTCTTTAGGGTAGTCATGTTCTTTGCACTCCTAAATGTTTCCTTGTATTTGTCCCAGAAGTTGGTATACTCAAAATGAATGCTTGCCTCTTTGCAGTGATCTGCTACCATATTCCGGGAATCATTCCTGTGAAAGTTCATTTCACCAAAATGGAAGTGCTCTAGCTCCTACACAAACTATGTAGTCTGTTTTACCTTTGAAAACTTATAACTCCCTAGCCAGAAAGGTATGGCGGGATATGATTCCTTTTTATTCTCCAACAAGAAACTCCCCATACCATCAATAATACATGCCTAACTTCCTCTTTATGTAGCACATAATCAGTGGCATATTTAGGGAGTAGAGAAGGTGCCCTGGAGCCACCATACATTCTAATATACATTCCTTCATCAGTTAAATAATAGTCTCCATATTCCTCAATGACTTTGAATGCTTCTTCGGACATGCAGTTGCATTCGGTCAGGAAAATTAGAGTGTACAAAGGCATGGTGAAGTGTTCACATATTTCTCTGTAGTAGCTATAGTATTTGTGTGCCCAAAACACTTTATATGTAGTGTATACCAGGGTCCCGTCCCTATCCCAATTACACCTCAAGGATGGAAAAGACTGGGTACACAGTATACAGTCAACTAGGAAAGAGCTCATGTAGAACTCTGATTTCTTCTGTGACACCCCTCCCAAAGCTGAAGATATGCATGCTGAGAGGCTATTGGACACAATGTTTGCCCAATTGAATATGGTTCCTTGAGGGGCCACATAGAAGATAATTGGTATCCATCCTAATTTGAAGCTTTTTCCATGAGCTCTACCAAAAATCCTATTCAGCATTAGTGCAATAAATCTATAAGGAGTCCGAAGAGTGGATGTATCATATTCTCCTGATGGCTTGGTTCGAAAGTTCTTCTTTGGTATCATCATTATTTTTACTGTTTCTACCAAGTCCATAACTGTCTCTTGCAACTAGTTTTCTATCAGGTAAATCTGAGCAAGAGGCAGATGATATGCCATAGAGACATATGCAGGGCTGTATGTAGCATAGCCCTGCTTAGCAGTATTTTCAAGGATCATTGTTGTTACATCTGCCCTAGGCAAAATCCAACCGATCACCGCTGAGCACGAGAACAACTCAGGTCTTGTGGCTACTATCATAAGAGCCGATTTCTCGATGTTTGCATAAATAGTCAGCTTTTCAAATCCTGCATCAAGCACATTCTGATTTGCAATCATGCTGTATATTTCCACCCATTTATAATCCGGTCCAACCCTAGTGGTATCTTTGGCATCTTCATATATGTATTCAACCCTGGTGATGATCTCAACCTCTGGTTCTCCTTCAACAACTGGAGCCTTCTACTTTTGTATTTTAGACATATCTCCTTTGTAGCAATCCCCCTATCATAAACATAGCATGTTCTTAGACCATTTAGTTGTTACCAAGTGAAACAATAATACCAAAAAATTGTATCAATCTATTTACCTCTTCCGTATACATTCTGAAAGTGAAATATACACAGTATTAATGCATGAAAAGAAACATGACAAGGAAAAAAGAAAATCCTGCTTGTTGTGTCTTAAAATCTTCTAAGTCCACTGTCTGTAACTAAAATCACAGTCTCGGTAGAACAGACTCTTCATTTTAATCTGGACCACCTTCGAAATAATCTTACTCCTTCAACAAAAGCATGGAACACATTGCTGCTACTGCTAAACCTCAAAACGCTAGACCCGACACTGTGGTTCCTCATCTAGAAAACCCTAACTAGACCAAAACCTTGAAAACCTCCGTCGTCCCACAAAATAGGGTAAACGCATACAATAGTTTAAAAACCCCCCGGACGGCCATGAATAACCAAAGAATGGGTGGTGCAGACAGTGTAATGCTTGTCTGCACCAACCCCTAAATATTTCAGACATGAGTAAAGCATACATAACGACTCAATCCCATGGACTCAAAAGAAAAAATCGCTCAAGCAACTGTAATAGTTAAATTCCTCGACCTTAAAACGTTATGCAAGTATATAGTGAAGAAAAATAATCTTTAAGCGGGCAAACTAAACTCACGCAAAACACCTAAGCGAGAAAAACCTACCCAGGAAAAACCATGGTTCCAATCAACGATTAAGAATCAAACAACAAGGTTGTGGATTGCCTACCTGGAAAAACACAATGCAGTTGACGGGATGACCCAAACCTCCACGGTAGCACACCAACAAGTGAAATCCGGATAGCTGGGCACGTGAAACAGTTCAATCGACAGGAGCAAATGTGATTTTTCAACGTGGATAATAATAAAATAATGCTCTGCCTCTATATATAAACCCTTCGGTAAAAGAATCGACAGGAAAACCCTATCGGCGGTTGAAATCACTAAACGTTGGGAGCATAGTTTCGTTGACCACCGCAACGACGAAATTACAAACTACTACAGATCCGTGACAACATAAAACCTGTCGGTGTGTTGCAGCTGCAACAAATTCCCAAAATTCCCAAAAATTCCGGGACCCCCCTTTTGCTTAGATTAGTTTGATTTTCTTCTTTAATTTGGTTTAATGATTTTTTGAGAAATACCTTTCTTATGCTTGGAGTGATCTACCACTTGTTTTAATTTTTCTTCTAACGCTTGAAAAAATCCACTGTTTGTTCGAACTTCATCGCTGCTTTTAAATTCGTTCTCAGCTTGTTTGAATCGGAACTGTATTTGCCTTCTCCCCCCGCCGTTGCTGATGGATAATTGGTTTTGGCTTCGTTGGTTTTTACATCGGCCGTTTTTTGGTTTTGCATCGGAAATTTTTATTACTTCTTCTTCCGTAGTTGCAGATGAAAAACTGCTAAGTCTTCTGATCCCTGTTTGAATTTTCGGCTCCCGCTGTGTTAGTTTCATCGATCCCATATGTCTAGGGCTTCCGCCATTGCGGCTGCGGAAAACTTTACCCTTCTAGCCGTTGAGTCGTTTTTTAACTCCGACGTTGTGGAAGGTTGCGCGTTTTATTCTTCCGCCATTACGGCTGCTGAAGTCATTAACCTTCCGATTATCTAGTCGTTTAAGGCCCGCCGTTGCGGAAGGTCACGTCCTTTACGTTGCCGCCATTGCGGATGAAAGAAGCGATATTCTTGCCGATCTCTTGGTTGTTTCTCTTCCAATTCAGATCTTGTGTCACGGGCCGTTTTATCCTTTGTTCTTCTGCCATTGCGGCTGAGAAAGCGATAACCCTTTTGATCGGTTATTGGTTTCTTCCCCGATAAAGACGTTGCCTACGGTGGAATGACTTGTCCTTTATATATCCGCCGTTGCGGCTCCCGTTCCGCTTTTGCTCCGATGTTTTTTAGGCTCCGACACGCTTCATTGTTTGTCTCCCGGTTATCCCCGTCATTGCAGATGGATTTATGGTTTGGCCTTCTGCTGTAGCAGAAAGAAATGTGCTTTCGACATCCGATCTGTTTGGCTTCAGCTATCTGATTTTATTTTTTTCCCGGCCGCACGTGTTGACTTATATATATACGGGGTTGGGGTTGTTGGGATTATTGTATTTTCTATTATTCTATTTGGACTGTTGCTCGCTATCGCTCTCGTGCAATGTCGTGTTCTCGAGCTCGGTCGGACCCAGTAGTCGGTACCCGCATCCAGGTGGCTCAACTGTGGGAGATTGACCACCGTTCTTCCCGTTGATCACGTTGCATTGCCAGGTAGGCTTCTATTGCATTCTCCCGTTCCATTTGAGCGTTTGGTTTTTTCTCATGGTTAGGGTTTTGGGTGCGGTCGTTTCCTTTGGCCTGTTAGTTATGCTCCTATATATTGTGGATTTTGTAGCATAGTTTTCTGGGGGGGGGGTTTGACCTGCTGAAGTAGCATTTTGGCCGTGGCCTTTTGTCTGTGACCTTGCGCTTAGTGAATGAGGGCTTGGTGCAGACGACCGTTACGCCGTCTGCACCAAACTGCCCTAGGTGATGATGTTTGGTGGAGGAGGGTTTTTCTTGGCCTTCCTGTAGCATCTAGAGTGGTTTTCCCCTTCTTTGTGGTTTTCATACCACCCGCATCCTCAAATATCTGCCGTTTTTGCCACGCTGTCTGTGCACAGTCGGGTTTGAACCCGAGCCGATGGAGGGGATTTTTCACCGTATACAGTTTGGTTGACCATAGAATGCTCAGGTAGTTTTGATAGAGCACACCGTTGAAGTTTTGCATTATTTCCCCCTGTCATTCCCCCTGGCGAGATGGTTATGGCACCCCCAGCGAGTCCGAAATTGCTTCATTTTAATGTAGTTTTCATTTTCTCACAATAGTTCTATATAGTTGCTTCATTAACCAATTGTTGTCATGGTACACATAGAAAGAGTGAAACGATGTACTTTGTTATAAAAATATTTGCAGCTTAACCAGGAATGGCTTAATATTTACAATGTTATATATGGCAGGAAGAATTTGAACTCACAATATCAAAAAGGAAAAAGAAGAAGGCCCCTGTGGTCGAGGAGGAGCCAGAAGTGGAAGTTGTCACCAAAACAGAATACATATACGAAGACACTAAGTGTATGTCTAGTGTCAAACCTGAATACCAGTGGGGGGAAATTTACAGGTTGATCACGCGCAGAGAAGTCCCTGATATGGGCTTGGAAGAAGAATCCATATATGCCAACATAGAGAGATCTTCACTAATGAAGATTGCCACCAGACCAGAGCTATTCCCTTGCTCTGAAGTAATTGGTTGGATTCTACCCCGGGCAGATGTAATAACAATGATCCTGGAGAATGTTGAAAAACAGGGCTATGCTGCTTATAGCCCCGGATATGTAGCTCTGGCCTATCACTTGCCAGAAGCACAAGTGTTTTTATTTGATGATTGGCTGAACAATGTTAGAATGGACCTTGTGGAGACCATGAAGAGAATGCTGTTTCCTGGAAAACATTTCAGAAACAGGCCAACGGGTGATTATGATACAGCTAGCTTAATAACCCCATATAGGTTCATAGCTTTGATGCTCAACAGGATTTTTGGGAGAGCCCATGGTAGGTTCTTCAAGTTAGAATGGATGCCAATCATTTTTAATGTTGCAACCCAGGGGACAATTTTCAACTGGGCCAGCATTGTATCTAACAGCCTCTCTGCCTTCTTGGCCTTAGCCTTGGGTGGAGTATCCCAAAAGAGATCTGAGTTCTACATGAGTTCCATACTTGTAGACTGTATATTGTGCAATCAGCCTTTCCCCGACCTCAGGTGCATCTGGGACAGGGAGAGGATGCCTGTCTATTCTGCTTATAGACCACTGTGGGCACACCAGTACCACAGTCATTATCGAGAAGTCTATGAGCACTTCATCATGCCCTTATATACACTCATTTTTCTGAAGGAGTGTGATTGCATGTCAGAGGAGGCGCTGCAAGTAATGCAAGAATACGCAGGCTACTATCTGACTGAAGATGGCCTTTACTTCAGGATGTTTGGAGGTTCAAGAGCTCCTTCCCTGCTGCCCAAGTACGCCACTGATTACATCATTCACAAGGAGGAAGTCATACAAGTCTTCTTGGATGGCATAGGGAGCTTTCTGTTCAAGCACAAGAAGACTGCTTATCCTCCTTTGCCCTTCAAGCTAGGAAGTTACAGGTTCACTAGGGTGAAGAAAGCTGATGAATTCGTAGAAGAATTGGAAAGGTTTCATTTTGGCGAGATGCCCTTCCACAGAAATGATTCCCGCAGTAAAGTGGCTGATCATTGCAAAGAAAACAACGTCCATTTTGAGTACACCCACCATTGGGATAGGGAAGAATCTATCCTCCGAAGTGCCTTGAACATAACAGCTTTGAGAAGAAGATTTAAGAAGAAGATCACCACCAAAGGTGGGAAGGGAGATGAACAAGCAAAAGCTGAGGAAGAAGCCAAAAGAAGAAATGAGGAAGCTCAGAGGTTGGCACAAGAAGCTGCAGGGTGGCTGCACACAGAAGAAGAGGAGAAAAGAAAAGCTGCGCAAGAGGCAGCTAGAAAAGCTGAAGAAGATGCGAGGAAAGAAGAAGAAGAAAAGAAAAAGAAGCTTGATGAGGAGCTCCAAAAGCAAGAAGCAGAAAGGCTAAAGCTGACACAGACAAAGCAGTCAGTTTTTGACACAGCTGGAGGGTAGACCCAGGACGTGGAGAACCCCGAGGTTCAGGACCCACAAGTACCTACGGCCAGTACACCCATGGTCCCCACACTCAAGCTGGTCCCCTTTGTACAGAAGGTGGGTGAAGAAATCCCTGATTTCAAGACTGTTTACTATGATAGGGAGACAAAGAGGATAGTAAAAAGAACAGAGAGGAAGATTGAAATGGGAGGTCTTCCTGGGAAAATGATAACGAATACACCCGTTGTATTTGGAACAGACCAAGACCCTAGATTCACCATCAGAGCAGGAGCTGCATTAATCCAAGCTTCAGAGGATAATGTAGACAAGATCATGATAGACTTGGAGCTATCCAAGAAGTCCTCTGCTCAATTGAAAGACACCTTGAGAAAAGAAAGAGAAGAAAGCAATAGGATGAAAAGAAAGTATGAGGACATGAAAAGGGAGTTGACTTCCTCCAAAGATAAATTGCAACTCCTCCAAGTAGAGAGACAAGCTAGTAAAGCTACACAAGAATTCCTGGAGAAAGTGCAGAAAGAATGTCAAGAGCTAAAGATGGAGAAGGAATGGCTGTTGGGAAAGGTGGAAGAGCTAGAAGAGCAGCAAAAGATCATCTTGGAGGCCAGTGAGATGCACACCAAAGAACAGGAAAAGAAACATCAAGAGCATATTTCTTCTCTAACAACTGCTCTGGAGGAAGCAAGGGAGTAGCAGGTTAACCTCCAACCGTTCAAAGAGCATGTCTTGGTCCAGAAGGCTAAGATGCTGTAGCTACAGACTGCTATAGAAGGAGAGAGGTTCCGGGTGCTACAGGTAGATAGCCAATTGGAGGAAATCCTGGAGACCTCCTCTTATTTCATTGATCGATCTCAGGACGTCCTTGAAGTCCTGACTGCAAGAATGGCAAGGCTGGAAAACAATGAAGAAACTCCAGCAGAGCTGCCAGCAAAGGATCAACAGACCCTCAAGCGGGATTATGACTTATTGGAATTTGCTATAAATACCATGGAGGATTTCAAGAAAGCCATTAAAAAGACGAGAGGAGCATGCACAGAATTTTTTAGAAGGCTCCTTATTACCTACAACCGGTGCCAGATAGAGGCCGAGCATAGGCTTGACGCTTTCCCGGACCACAACTCATTTATGGAGCTGTTGCAAAAGAGATATCAAGAGGAGGAAGCGAAAGTACAGCATATCAAAGCCCTGGATGATCAGATCTTGAGAAGTGAAGTGGATCATTTAGCCATTAGTGTGCAGCTTTTGGAGGACCAGATTCGATTAAGTGCAGCCAGAATTGAGGCCATAAAGAATCAAGCTGCGAAGTTTGAGATCAACATTCAATTTTTAGAACCTTGTGCATTTGGAGGCATTGCCTCTGAATCCGTGGCATGGAAGAAATTTTTGGATGCCCAAGTGGGGCCCTCCTCATAAAAGATTGGTCATTTTTTGCAATATGTAATGATTTTGTAAATATTCGAGGAAGATGAAATGTTGGGAGGCGAGGAGTTGGGAAGCCCAAAAGGTACTTTTGGGTAGCCCAACAGTTTCACCCTTTTTGTATAAATGTAATAGACTAAGAGGGAAAAGGGGCTTTTTCCCAGTTAGACATGAAAAGCGATATTGTAAGAAGAACTATTTTTTTTTGCAATAAAGAATTATTGTTTGCCTGTTGGAGAAAGATTGGTGGGACTTTCAAATGTTATGTTGTGGATGGAGGAAAGATGAACTATTTTGTTTTTCCAGCTTTTGTCCACTAACTGTGAGATCGTTCTAACTCATTAGAGGAAATTTCAACCCAAAATGGGCCTTTGAACTTTTATTCAAATTCCATGTCGTCATGTGTTAGTCAATGAAATTGCTTTAAATTTGAAATACCGTATAGGTCTTAAACACTTTTTGGGGTAGCGGGGTCCGTCAAAAGTATGCCGAGTGGGTACTCATTGGATGCGGAATTTAATTCTGCATCCAATGAGCTCTCTCGATCAAAATTTGAGTAAAAACACAGGGAGATATGTAAAAAATACAAACAAAAAAGTAGTTTTTTTCTTTTCTTCCTCCAAAATTAATAAATATTATTTTACTATTTTAACTATTATTTTATTAATTCATTTTAGGAGGCCCATTTTGAGTTGAAATTTTCTCTAATGATCGTTCTAACTCTTAGAACCTATGTTCTTGTTTAAATGATTTCTGGTTTATTCTGTGGAATTACCACCATGAGTAATGTATGTTGTTCATAAAACAATTGACTATCTGATTGTTGAAATATTTTTAATCATTCATGTGTTGTAGAAAGAAACATCAGCTACCTGTAATTTCTCTTTATAATGCATGCACAATACACATTGCTCATAATTAAGTTACAGTTTTCTCCCCAGACGATAGATAGGTAGATGGATGGTTAGTTTTATTTTATTACTGCATATGTGATTGAGATGCTTGTGAGTGCTAAGACGAGAGGTAAGAACCTACACATCACGTTGTGACTGCCCCTTGCATCCTTATCACCCTGCATGGTTAATTAGGCATATGCATATCATACTCAAATAAAAAAATACAAAATACACGGTGGACCGGGCCGCAACCGGTAAAACCTTTGTTTTTTGTTACTTTGACCTACGGTAGCCGGACCACAAACCGGACGGATTCCCTATACCAAACAGTCATGGGCTAGTTGGGAACGTTGACTGGGGAGAATCCCTTGCTGTTGTTGCCTGCAAATTTCTAGGCCTCAAGAGTTCTGGCACTAGAAGGAGGGCCGCCAGTGCATGGATGGGTGTGGAAACATATTTTCCCAAGATTACCCCACCAGCAGATATTTGGAAGCTTTTGACTTAACCCAAGTACATACGAGTTCTGGTTCTACCTGTGAAGCAAGTAAACCCAGTTTCATCTTATGATTTTCCTGACTCAGACTCCTGTCTGTTCACCTCATTCATGGCTGGTGTAAATGTGAATCAACCCAACCCTCTACCGGCTTGGAGAGCTAGATCACCTTTAAATCTCACACCTCCATTACATAACCTACCTCAAGCTTTTGATAAGATACTGCCTAAGTTTGATCCTGATGAAAAGATTGCTGTAGATGACCACTTGCAGAGTTTCTATTTAGAGGTAGAAGGGTTAAGGGTTGGGGAGTACGAAGATGTTGTCTGTAGATTGTTCCCTCACACCCTTAAGGGAGCAGCAGCATCCTGGTATTTCAGTTTGCCTGCAAACTCTATTCCTAATTGGGACACCTTCAAAAGGAATTTCAGAAGTAAGTACTCAACCCAAAAGACACATGCCTCACTAATGAAAGGTCTTGGTTTGTTAAGAAAAGAAAAGAATGAGAAGGTACATAGTTTCGCTCAAAGATTTTCAACATATCTAAAGAAATTTTCTGAAGCTGACAGACCCTCAGACAAAGTCTTAGTTGAGTATTTCACCTCTGCCCTAGGAGCTGAATTAGCTATGTTCGCCAAAATGAAAGCCAAGCCCACGTTGGCAGAAACTTATGAAGAGGCAAAGAAGGTAGAGGCTGAAAAGGAAAGTATAGAAGACTATCCTGAGCAACTGAGAGAAAATACTATCAAGAGAAGATCCTTATTGCTGTCTGAACTTAAAGATGAACAATCACATGATTATCAGGGAATGCTGAAAATGATGCAGAATCTATCCAACAGAATAATAGATCTGGAGAAAGGGAGGGAAGCTCAGAAAACTTACAAACCCCACTACCAAAAAAGAGAGGATAGCAACCAATGGAAAATACCTCCACCGAATTTACCATCAATAAACATAACAAAAGTAGGGAGAGATAATTTTTACACTTTTCATCAACAACCTCATTCTGAAAAGAAGTGTCCTCAATGGTTAAATTCGATGACATTGGTAATGAATAAGCTGCTGGAATCTAAATTGACTAAGGACAGTGGTAAGGAAGAAGGAAAAAACCATACCATAGAGGAACAAGATGATAACACCATGTTCTTATGGAATGGTGTCTCGCTTTTCAACACAGAAGAGAATGCTCTTAAATCTGAATACACACCAACGTCAACAAAAGGAACAGACCTAGGAATTAAAGACAATGAAATCATTTCAAAGATTAAAAAAATGCAGGAGAATGTCAAGAGACAGATTGATGTAAATATTAAAGATAAAACACCTAAAGTCACCACTGTCAACCAGGAAACCGAGCCAATTAGTGAGCTTGTCAAGCTTGTGGAAGAACAGGAAGGTGTTGATCAAGGAAACAATGGAGAAATTGAGGAGCTTAAAGAGGACATACCCACTCAAAACCAACAAGGAGAAGAAGACATAGAACCAGGTTGGGAAGAAAATGCTGAAACCCCGCTTTTTCTTTTGACCCTAGAAATGCTGAATCATAATGTGCATAATTGCTTGGTAGATTCTGGATCAGCGTTGAATGTTATGTCACTGGAGGTTTGCAAAAAGATTAATGGACAGCTAGAGTCCACACCTTGGGAAGTAACACAATTAGATAGCACAGGTGTCAAAGTAGTGGGAGAGATGAAAAATGTCCTCATTCGCTTTTCTGCAAATAACAAGATATGTCAATTTATTGACATTATGGTGGCTGACATACCGAGTGGATTTGGGATTATTCTCAACCGAGATTGGTCTGCCAGGTTAAAAGGTTATTTTTCTATTGACTGGTCTCATTTATTGTTACCTCTCAAGGGTACCCCAAATTAGATAAAATTTTTGAGAGAGCCTTACATGAAGCATACTGTCACTAAGCTAGGGGAAGGTAATGAATCTGCTGATTCTGTCCTGGGAAATTATCTAACCGAGCTTAAGCTAAGACATCATACAGAAAGAAAGGCTAGTTATAAGATTGACACTTAGCCTGAGCTTCTCTAACTTCCTCAGGCTGAGAAGGATGACTATAGGATAAAAGATATGGTCTCAATTGCAAAAATGGTACACTTAGACCACGGATAGATTTTTGACCTTCACCACAGCCTAGCCCTTTAACTCATTTGATTGAAGATTTTTAAGGGCGGCCACACATTTTATTTTCTTTTCTTTTTTCCTGGTACATAAATAATGCTATTTTCCTTTAATGCTTTGATGTTGTTTTCTTTTTGATGATTTGATTTGATGCTGTTTCTTTTGATTTGAATGCTTTGTTACTAGTTCTTTTTATTTTTGAATAAAGAGGCAAACTTTTGGTTGCAATGGAAACATCAGGGTTCTTAATTAACTGAAATCTGAAGCAAAAGACTGTGCTTTGAAACATAGAATGTCTTCTAGTAGCAGTGTTCCTAACTGGCCATGCATTCATTAAAGTCTTACTTAACCCCTATAAATAACTCAGAAGTAAAAGAGGTATGGAATACTATTTCGAGACTCCATCCATTTCACATCTTAAATTTCCAAGGGGGTGACAGCAAAAGACCCACGAAAAGGAAGCAGGGCAAATGATATATCATATATAAATGATCCCATGCCATAATTTCAGAAAAGCTAAAAGCTATCAAGAGTCAAAACTCCTTAAAGAAATAATACATATCAAAGCAAAGTATCAAAAACATGAATCTCGAATTGCCAAAAGTTCCTCTTCGTCCATGAGATGAAAATCCAATTCTTCTCTCACACAAAAGGACACTATGGATAGAGGAGCTTGAATAAAATTCAAAAAGAAAGGCAGATGGAGGACTCAAAAGAACTAAAGTTCAAATAGCACAAAAGTGCAATTGGCATGGGAATGAGGAACAAATGGATAATGTTGTTTACTACATGTCACAATCTTGTGGTGTCCAAGCTGGAAACTACCCAAGGACAGGGGTAAAAATAAATCTCACTTATTTGGCCTCAAAAGAGTTATTCAGACTTGCAAATATTTCTGTTGTTACCTTTTCCCCAATGAACTGCTTCTTAATGATTTAAATGCATGATTTGGCCAGCCTCGGAATACAAACATCTAGAAGATTTCAGCTTCTATCCAGATAGTCTTGCACTGGGAACAAGTTAAGTCAAAAATATGGGGTTCACCAGGTAGTCGCCAATTGTTGCAGCTGCAACAAATTCCCAAAATTCCAAAAAATTCCGGGACCCCCCTTTTGCTTAGATTAGTTTGATTTTCTTCTTTAATTTGGTTTAATGATTTTTTGAGAAAGACCTTTCTTATGCTTGGAGTGATCTACCACTTGTTTTAATTTTTCTTCTAACGCTTGAAAAAATCCACTGTTTGTTCGAACTTCATCGCTGCTTTTAAATTCGTTCTCAGCTTGTTTGAATCAGAACTGTATTTGCCTTCTCCCCCCGCCGTTGCGGATGGATAATTGGTTTTGGCTTCGTTGGTTTTCACATCGGCTGTTTTTTGGTTTTGCATCGAAACTTTTTATTACTTCTTCTTCCGCAGTTGCAGATGGAAAACTGCTAAGTCTTCTGATCCCTGTTTGAATTTTCGGCTCCCGCTGTGTTAGTTTCATCGATCCCGTATGTCTTGGGCTTCCGCCGTTGCGGCTGCGGAAAACTTTACCCTTCCGGCCGTTGAGTCGTTTTTTAACTCCAACGTTGCAGAAGGTCGCGCATTTTATTCTTCCGCCGTTATGGCTGCTGAAGTCATTAACCTTCCGATTATCTAGTCGTTTAAGGCCCTCCGTTGCAGAAGGTCACATCCTTTACGTTGCCGCCATTGCGGATGAAAGAAGTGCTATTCTTGCCGATCTCTGGGTCGTTTCTCTTCCGATTCGGATCTTGTGTCACAGGCCGTTTTATCCTTTGTTCTTCCGCCATTGCGGCTGCGAAAGTGATAAACCTTCCGATCGGTTATTGGTTTCTTCCCCGATAAAGACGTTGCCTACGGCGGAATGACTTGTCCTTTATATATCCTCCGTTGCGGCTCCTGTTCTGCTTTCGCTCTGATGTTTTTTAGGCTCCGACGCACGTTATTGTGTGTCTCCCGGTTATCCCCGCCGTTGTGGATGGATTTATGGTTTGGCCTTCCACCGTTGTGGAAAGAAATGTGCTTTCAACTTCCGATCTGTTTGGTTTCCGCTGTCCGATTTTATTTTTTTCCCGGCCACATGTGTTGACTTATATATATACGGGGTTGGGGTTGTTGGGATTATTGTATTTTCTATTATTCTATTTGGACCGTTGCTCGCTATCGCTCTCATGCGTTGTTGTGTTCTCGAGCTCGGTCGGACCCAGTTGTCGGTACCCGCGTCCAGGTGGCTCAATTGTGGGAGATTGACCGATGTTCTTCCCGTCGATCACGTTGCATTGCCAGGTAGGCTTCTATTGCATTCTCCCGTTCCGTTTGAGCGTTTGGTTTTTTCTCACGGTTAGGGTTTTGGGTGCGGCCGTTTCCTTTGGCCTGTCAGTTATGCTCCTATATATTGTGGATTTTGTAGAATAGTTTTCCGGGGGGGGTTGACCCGCTGAAGTAGTATTTTACCCAGGGACTTTGGTCTGTGACCCTACGCTTAGTGAATGAGGGCTTGGTGCAGATGGTCGTTACGTCGTCTGCACCAAACTGCCCTAGGTGACGATGTTTGGTGGAGGAGGGTTTTTCTTGGCCTTCTTGTAGCATCTAGAGTGGTTTTCCCCTTCTTTGTGGTTTTCATACCACCCGCATCCTCAAATATCCTCCGTTTTTGCCACGCTGTCTGTGCACAGTCAGGTTTGAACCCAAGTCGATGGAGGGGATTTTTCACCGTATACAGTTTGGTTGACCATAGACTGCCCGGGTAGTTTTGATAGAGTGCACCGTTGAAGTTTTGCATTATTTCCCCCTGTCATTCCCCACGGCGAGATGGTTATGGCACCCCCAGTGAGTCCGAAATTGCTTCATTTTAATGTAGTTTTCGTTTTCTCACAATAGTTCTATATAGTTGCTTCATTAACCAATTGCTGTCATGGTACACATAGAAAGAGTGAAACGATGTACTTTGTTATATAAATATTTGCAGCTTAACCGGGAATGGCTTAATATTTACAATGTTATATATGGCAGGAAGAATTTGAACTCACAATGTCAAAAAGGAAAAAGAAGAAGGCCCCTGTGGTCGAGGAGGAGCCAGAAGTGGAAGTTGTCACCAAAACATAATACATATATGAAGACACTAAGTGTATGTCTGGTGTCGAACCTGAATGCCAGTGGGGGGAGATTTACAGGCTGATCACGTGTAGAGAAGTCCCTGATATGGGCTTGGAAGAAGAATCCATATATGCCAACATAGAGAGATCTTCACTAATGAAGATTGCCACCAGACCAGAGCTGTTCCCTTGCT
>LPNX010662518.1:1435936-1593419 GCA_001517045.1 Pseudotsuga menziesii
GGATTCTGCCCCGGGCAGATGTAACAACAATGATCCCGGAGAATGTTGAAAAACAGGGCTATGCTGCTTATAGCCCCGAATATGTAGCTCTGGCCTATCACCTTCCAGAAGCACAAGTGTTTTTATCTGATGATTGGATGAACAATGTTAGAATGGACCTTGTGGAGACCATGAAGAGAATGTTGTTGCCTGGAAAACATTTCAGAAACAGGCCAACGGGTGATTATGATACATCTAGCTTAAGAACCCCATATAGGTTCATAGCTTTGATGCTCAGCAGGATTTTTCGGAGAGCCCATGGCAGGTTATTCAAGTTATAATGGATGCCAATAATTTTTTATGTTGCAACCCAGGGGACAATTTTCGACTGGGCCAGCATTGTATCTAACAGCCTCTCTGCCTGCTTGGCCTCAGCCTTGGGTGGAGTATCCCAAAAGAGATCTGAGTTCTACAAGAGTTCCATAATTGTAGACTGTATATTGTGCAATCAGCCTTTCCCCAGCCTCAGGTGCATCTAGGACAGGAAGAGGATGCCTATCTATTCTTCTTATAGACCACTCTGGGCACACCAGTACCATAGTCATTATCGAGAAGTCTGTGAGCACTTCATCATGCCCTTATATACACTCATTTTTCTGAAGGAGTGTGATTGCATGTCAGAGGAGGCGCTGCAAGTAATGCAAGAATACGCAGACTACTATTTGACTGAAGATGGCCTTTACTTCAGGATGTTTGGAGGTTCAAGAGCTCCTTCCCTGCTGCCCAAGTACGCCACTGATTACATCATTCACAAGGAGGCAGTTAGGCAAGTCTTCTTGGATGGCATAGGGAGATTTTTGTTCGAGCACAAGAAGACTGCTTATCCTCCTTTGCCCTTCAAGCTAGGAAGTTACAGGTTCACTAGGGTGAAGAAAGTTGATGAATTCGTAGAAGAATTGGAAAGGTTTCATTTTGGCGAGATGCCCTTCCACATAAATGATTCCTGCAGCAAATTGGCCGATCATTGCAAAGAAGATTCAAGAAGAAGATCACCACCAAAGGTGGGAAGGGAGATGAACAAGCAAAAGATGAGGAAGAAGCCAAAAGAAGAAATGAGGAAGCTCAGAGGTTGGCACAAGAAGCTACAGGGTGGTTGCACACATAAGAAGAGGAGAAAAGAAAAGCTGTGTAAGAGGCAGTTAGAAAAGCTGAAGAAGATGCGAGGAAAGAAGAAGAAGAAAAGAAAAAGAAGCTTGATGAGGAGCTCCAAAAGCAAGAAGCATAAAGGCTAAAGCTGACACAGACAAAGCAGTCAGTTTCTGACACAGCTGGAGGGCAGACCCAGGACGTGGAGAACCCCGAGGTTCAGGACCCACAAGTACCTGCGGCGAGCACACCCATGGTCCCCACACTCAAGCTGGTCCCCTTTGTACATAAGGTGGGTGAATAAATCCCTGATTTCAACACTGTTTACTATGATAGGGAGACAAAGAGGATAGTAAAATGAACAGAGAGGAAGATTGAAACGGGAGGTATGCCTGGGAAAATGATAACGGATACACCCATTGTATTTGGAACAGACCAAGACCCTAGATTCACCATCAGAGCAGGAGCTGCATTAATCCAATATTTAGAGGATAATGTAGACAAGATCATGACAGACTTGGAGCTATCCAAGAAGTCCTCTGTTCAATTGAAAGACACATTGAGAAAAGAAAGAGAAGAAAGCAATAGGCTGAAAAGAAAGTATGAGGACATGAAAAGGGAGATGACTTCCTTCAAAGATAAATTGCGACTCCTCCAAGTAGAGAGACAAGCTAGTAAATATGCACAAGAATGCCTGGAGAAAGTGCAGAAAGAATGTCAAGAGCTAAAGATGGAGAAGGAACGGCTGCTGGGAAAGGTGGAAGAGCTAGAAGAGCAGCAAAAGATCATCTTGGAGGCCAGTGAGATGCACACCAAAGAACAGGAAAAGAAACATCAAGAGCATATTTCTTCTCTAACAACTGCTCTGGAGGAGGCAAGGGAGCAGCAAGTTAACCTCCAACCGTTCAAAGAGCATGTCTTGGCCCAGAAGGCTAAGATGCTGCAGCTACAGACTGCTATAGAAGGAGAGAGGTGCAAGGTGCTGCAGGTAGATAGCCGATTGGAGGAAATCCTGGAGACCTCCTCTTATTTCGTTGATCGATCTTAGGACGTCCTTGAAGTCCTGACTGCAAGAATGGCAAGGCTGGAAAACAATGAAGAAACTCCAGCAGAGCTGCCAGCAAAGGATCAACAGGCCCTCAAGCGGGATTATGACTTATTGGAATTTGCTATAAATACCGTGGAGGATTTCAAAAAAGTTGTTAAAAATATGAAAGGAGCATGCACAAAGTTTTTTAGAAGGCTCCTTATTACCTACAACCGGTGCCAGATAGAGGCCGAGCATAGGCTTGATGCTTTCCCGGACCACGACTCATTTATGGAGCTGTTGCAAGAGAGATATCAAGAGCAGGAAGCGAAAGTACAGCATATCAAAGCCCTGGATGATCAGATATTGAGAAGTGAAGTGGATCATTCAGCCATTAGTGTGGAGCTTTTGGAGGACCAGCTTCGATTAAGTGCAGCCAGAATTGAGGCCATAAAGAATCAAGCTGCGAAGTTTGAGATCAGCATTCAATTTTTAGAACCTTGTGCATTTGAAGGCATTGCCTCTAAAGCCGTGGCATGGAAGATATTTTTGGATTCCCAAGTGGGGCCCTCCTCATAAAGGATTGGTCATTATTTGCAATATGTAACGATTTTGTAAATATTCGAGGAAGATGAAATGTTGGGAGATGAGGAGTTGGGAATCCCAAAAGGTACTTTTGGGTAGCCCAACAGTTTCACCCTTTTTGTATAAATGTAATAGACTAAGAGGGAAAATGGTATTTTTCCCAGTTAGACATGAAAAGCGATATTGTAAGAAGAACTATTTTTTTTTGCAATAAAGAATTATTGTTTTCCTGTTGGAGAAAGATTGGTGGGAATTTCAAATGTTATGCTGTGGATGGCGGAAATATGAACTATTTTGTTTTTCCAGCTTTTGTCCACTAACCATGAGATCGTTCTAACTCTTAGAACCTATGTTCTTGTTTAAATGATTTCTGGTTTATTCTGTGGAATTACCACCATGAGTAATGTATGTTGTTCATAAAGCAATTGGCTATCTGATTGTTGAAATATTTTTAATCATTCATGTGTTGTAGAAAGAAACATAAGCTACCTGTAATTTCTCTTTATAATGCATGCACAATACACATTGCTCATAATTAAGTTACAGTTTTCTCCCCAGGGGATAGATAGGTAGATGGATGGTTAGTTTTATTTTATTACTGCATATGTGATTGAGATGCTTGTGAGTGCTAAGACGAGAGGTAAGAACCTGCGCATCACGTTGTGACTGCCCCTTGCATCCTTATCACCCTGCATGGTTAATTAGGCATATGCATATCATACTTAAATAAAAAAATACAAAATACATGGTGGACCAGGCCGCAACCGATAAAACCTTTGTTTTTTGTTACTTTGACCTACGGTAGCCGGACTGCAAACCGGACGGATTCCCTATACCAAACAGTCACGGGCTAGTTGGGAACGTTGACTGGGGAGAATCCCTTGCTGTTGTTTCCAGCGAATTTCTAGGCCTCAACACGGTGGTCAGAAGATCTAAACGCTAAGGATCGACAATTCAAACCTCAACATTTCCAGAGTGTCAGCGATGCTGAGCACTATCATCACAATGTTTATACACCGGAGATCAAAACCATTAACCACTAACGCATCGAAAATTCAAACCACAATACTCTTTTCAGTGTCGGCGATATAAAAGGTATCATTGCGACCTACTATGAATTAAAAGATATCGGAGCTTAGAATTCTAAGTTATCGGCGATCGGAGAGACTAACCACTACAACATCGATGATAGGAAGCACTGTCTTTTAAGCTTCTTATCAATTTCCTTCTGAAACGTCGGCAGCATAAAGGACAAGCCCTCTGATCCAATCTCGAAACTCATTCTGATAGCGATAAAAAACCAAGTCATCGAAGGTTTGAAAAACAAAAGGGAGATAAAAGCATGGATCGATGAGAAATAGGACTGTCCATCGGGACGTTCATTCTTTTCCTTATGAAACGTCGGCATGATAGAGGACTAATGCCCTGGCTCATTCTTCAACTAACTTTTGACATCGATAAACGAATCATTGAAAAAAATCAGAATGTTAAGTGGTCAAATAAAGCGAAAGACTCTTCGGTTGGGCAACGGAAATACTAGCTCATTCAAATTCTAAAACAGTGGAAAAACAGTCAACTAATCCTCCAACTTCCCAAAGATCAATTTAAATAGAACAAAATGGACTTCCAGGACAGATTTAAAGAAATTGAACCAACCTAGGCTAGATAAAATAAAAAAAAAGGGAGTCCAAAATTTTAAAAAATTTGGGAAAAAGGTTGCAGCTGCAACAGGTACATAGCTAGAATCCTCTTTTAAAGAACACTTAAAGAATGGAAGCATAGTTGAACTGCTTTTGCATGCATGTCCTGCATAGGGTCAACTTATCTCGCATGTTGACCACCAAGGCCGAGCACTATTCAACAACTATGGGTTGGAGAAACTCAAGCACATAATACATAAATGACCAAGAATCCAATTGATATATAATTGACCTTGATACTTGAGTGATAATGAATAAGAGAGTCTTCAAGGTCAAACATTAAATATTATTTATGGGCACTTGATTGCTACTTTTTGTGTGCTCCAATACTAGTAGGTCATGATGTACTCAATAATGGTCAAAGTTCAAGGTTCCTACCTCCTCCCTTCAAGATCACTATCACTGCTGTTGATGCTTGGAAAATTCCCAGGTGTCGATAGTAGGGATTCTCCCCAGTAAGCGATCCCAACTAGATCATTCACTGTTTGGTGTGGGGAACCCATCCGGTTAGCGGTCGGGCTACCGTAGAGTTAAATTGTTTAAATCTATTTTACCGGTTGCGGCTCAATCCACCGTTTATGTGATTTTATGTTTTAAGAATGAAATGCAAGTGACTGATAAACAAGAACCTCACAAGTGAGGTTTGCAGGTTCTTACCTCTCACCTTACGCAAATCTTGCTCCTCAATCACTTCTAAATTAAGCAAATATAAAGTATACTAATCTATTCTAAACTAATATATCCTATCCCAAAGGGGAACAAAATTTAAAATGAAAAGAGTAATGTACTGTAATGTTGCATATTGAATTCTACAGGTAGCTATTCAAATTCCACATACATAGTTACATCAGTAAAATAAACAAAGATAACTTTTCAATGTTAAAACATTCATTACTCAATATATGCACAAGATTTCAAATAGAAAGCAAAATCATTCCTCATTGCAGAAATAATTCATTAGGTCAGAACGATCTCACAGTTGCACGAAAGCTAAATAAGAAGTAATTCAACATTGGCACTCTATACAATCCACGTAAAAGCACGTGTAGTCTTTCTCCAGCAAAATTTGTTCTTCTTTATTCATAGAAAAAGTATCTCTTCATACAAATAGCTCAGAATGTTTGTGCTAGTGGAAGTACTTCTATTCTATCCCTTATTCCTATTTATAATACTATTCTTAATGACTCTTCGACTATCCTTACTTTAGAACTTCCCTGACTTTTAGACTTCAAAATTTGTCCTTTAGTGCCTTGCACTAGAAAAATAAAATAAATAAAATAAATTACATAAAGTGCCAAAATATATAAAAGACAAAGTTTCAAGCTGGGCTTTCAGTGAATTCTCCCAACGCATTAGCTCCTTCAGCGATAGTTCTGTAGTCTACTGGCTCCATCAATCTTACAGTCACTTCATGCATAGCCAGTTGTGACTCTATTTCTTCCATTTTGGGTGGGTTCACTCTATATAGGTATTCCAATAGGTAATTACTAACTGAGGCCTGTGCAATCCAGTTTTTTACCACTTCTTCACTAATGTCTTCGATTTTATGAATGCTTTGCTCATCTTCGTGCTATCTATCCTGGAGATCCTTCAAATGTTGATCTTTGTTTGGAAACTCCTTGATCTTTGTTACCGAAGAAGTCTGGCATTTATTATGCACTATGCGCATTTTCTTGTAGAATTATGTGCATCTTTCCAGAGTCTTTTCTATTGCATTGGTAAGTCTCAAAGTAGAATTGTTGCACAAATATAGGAGTGTTATTTCTATCTTCAATCCTTCTATTGCCTTTTGAGGTAAGTGTTCAGGAAATGATGAATTGGCTTCCACCCAAGTCAACTGACCTTGAACCTTTTTTGCAACTTTTAATAGCCCTTGTTTGAAATCAATTGACATTGTAGAAATTTCTTTTAGCCTTGTCTATTCGTGCTTGATTTTATATATTTCCTCTACAAGTTTTAATTGGACTTGATGAATATTCCTCTGGATCAAGAAAGCTTTATCATGGAGAGGAGTGATGTCATGCTTTCTTTTAGTGGATGTCTTTAACTGAGTCTACAATGATTGGTTTTATACCTCCAGTTCCTCTACTTGGGTTCTCATCTCCTCTGCTTGTTTCTTTACTGCATATTTATGTGATTCTAACTCCAAAAACTTATATTCAAAATCTTTCTTTTCAACTTCCATGATTGTCACTGAAATCTCCAGTACATCCTTTTTCCCCTTCTAAAGCTTGATATGCCTTTTGGAGCCTTTCAAATTCATATATTGTAGCCTCATGCTTTCTCTTTAACTCTCGTCCTTCTCCTATTTCCTTTACTAGAGTGTCCTTCATCTTAAGCATCCTTTCCTTGTAATGTTCAATATCTTCTACCAACTTGTTAACATTATTGGCCTTAGGTTGCACATCTTCTACGCTTAGCAATACTAGGAATTGAGGATCCTCACTTGTGCCTTGCATGCCAGTCTTCTCAGCCACCATGAGCACATCGGGTCGATCCCCAATTTTTAATCTCTTTTCTAATCTTCTAAAAATGGTTTTCTTGTTCCTGTCAAAGAATATCGTGTCTAGGATGACCACTGCATGTTTCTTGGATGGAGTGAAAGGTACCGATCCAAGCTTTGCAAGAGGAATGTGTCCTCATGTTATTATGTCACTTGATGGGGTAGGAGGATCTGATGGATTATCTTGGGTATTGTTCTGCTCCAAATTCTCTATGTCTTTGTCTTCCTGTGAATTCCTTCTCAACTCTTCACTTGCTTGCTCAGCTCCTTTTCGTGCTCTTTCTTCTGCTAATTTTTTCCTTTAAGCCTCTTCGGCTAGTTGTTTCTTAGATTCTTCTAGTAGCTTTCGAGCATCTTCTTCACGTTTCCTAGCATATTCTCCCCGCTGCTTCTACTATTATGTGGTGCTGCTACTGCTATTGATCTTCTTTTTGAACTGCTTATTCAAGGAAGTCGTATTGCAGGAATTTATGTATACCTCCTCATCTTTGTCAAAATGATGGGAGCATTCAAAATGCACTCATACAAGCACACAATGTTTCACAACCTTGTCATAGGAGTCATTCCCATGGAAATTTTTTTCCCCAAAATGGAAAATTTCTAGATCCCTTACAAAATCTAGTGCACTTTTTACCTTTGTGAATTTATACCTGCCAATGCCGAATGGAAGTGGTGGGAAAACTACTTTCTTCATGTCAAATAAGAAATTTTTGAACCCATCTATAAACAATTGTCTCACTACCTCGTTATGGACTACATAGTCCGTGGCATATCTTGGCAACAATGATGGAGCTAGAGATCCCCCATACATCCTCAGATACATACCCTCCTTGGAGAAATAGTAATCTCCATATTCACATACAATTTCCATTGCACCTTCAGACATGCAATTGTACTCTTTGAGAAAAATCAGCTCATACAGTGGCATCATAAATTCTTCGTAGATGAGTTGTAGAAACTAGAGTACTTGTGTGCCCAAATAATTTGGTAGGCAGTGTATATGGGAGTCTTGGTGTAATTCTAAGAACAATTTAGCTTCAGGAATTGGTGTATGCATAAAATACAATCAATCAAATAAGAGCCCATGTAAAATTCTGACTTCCTTTGAGTTAGGCCTCCTTGTGAAGCATCTATGCATGATGACAAGCTGTTTGCTACAATATCTACCCAATTAAAGATGGTGCCTTACACATCTACATGGTATATCAATGGGGTCCAACTCATATTGTATAATTTCCCATTCGCCCGACCAAATATTCTATTTTGCATTAGGGCTATGATCATGTAGGGAGTGCGTAAACTAGTTGTTTCGTACTTGCCGGTGGCTTTCTGGCGTAGTTGTTTTCCTGCTACCATCATCTGCTTAGCACATTCAAAGACATCTAAATTTACATTTTTCACCCATTCATCCGTCATTAGAGTTTGGAAGGCAGGTATCTTGCGGGACTTGGTTATATATGCAGGGGTGGAGGAAGTAAAGGCTTGTCCTTCTATGTTGGAAATAATCATAGTAGATGAGTCTGTTCGAGGTGGGATCCATCTGATTATCTCAGCACAAGGGAAGAGCTTGGGGCACATGGATACCTTTGTGATACTTGATTTTCTTATGTTTACATACAGAGGTATATCTTCTAGGCTTGCATCTGGGACATTCTGGTCCTGGATCATATGATATACATGACCCCACTGAAACTCCTGTTCATCCCCTGTGACAGCTTTCGTGTCTTCATAAATAATTTCCATTCTGGGTATAACCTCCATTTCTGAGTCCTCCTCGGTGACCTTAGCCTTCTTCTTTCCAACTTTCTTTGGCATGTTGTGATGCGAAGATTAAAACTCCAGCATGACCACAACAAGAAATGTCTTAGCCATAGCAACATGCATTTTTATCAATATAAACTAAATAACTAAAATGAAAAGCTAATATATCAATGTTAAGATTTCAAAATATCAATGAAAGATCAGATACAAATCATGGTTTCTTTATAAAAGTAAGATTGCAGTCATTGTTTATTATGATCGAGGATAACAAAGATGTCTTTACCAGTTCATCCATGGCCAATCAAAAGTAACTCTGTAATATAGAGAAATTATTTCCACAAGTTGTCCAAATATTTTACACTTTCCACCAAGGTTTATATTAGGTTAACACTTAAATGAAATTAGCAGTACAGGTGTAAGTGTTGTTTTGGGAGTTATATCACTGGTTCTTCACACATTTTATTCTTCTAATCAGGTCAAGATACAAGAGGATAATAAATCTAGTTTTAAAACCTACACATTGACTGCCCTGTGCTTTTGTTTACAAAGTTTTTTAAGCATATTTTTTGCTCTTTATTCATTTGGATTTAAACCTCAAAACGCTGAGACTTCTTCATTTTACTCCCAAGAGTAAGAAAACAACCAAGAAACGCGACAATGGCTTGGTGATTCGAAACCAAGAGCACCTGGTGGGAAACTGGAAACCGTAGCTTGAACCTAGAACCCTGTGAAAGCATATTTGCTCGATAAAACCGACCGTAATTAGTGAAACACTACTTGCACCAAAAATATAACCCTAAGCTTAACGCACAGTGGCATTCGAAGTCAACATTTTTGAAGGGTTCCTTTGTCTCTGCATACCAAAATAAACCAAGCAATGTGCAGTTGGTGAAACTTTCAACCTGCTATAACTTTATCAGCAAAACCCCAAAGGTTCGACAAAGCCATATCTACGACTTGGAAAACCAAATCAAACGTATCACCGAATACAGGTACACAACTCATCACGACTGAGCGAGTAGGCTAGGAAAAGATCAGCGGTACCAAGGGTTCTATCATAGCTAAACTAGGGACACTTATGGCACTTGTATGGTAAAAAAAACACTATGGGATGGGTTGGATTTTAAAACCATGTCCACAGATAGTGACGGAAGAAACCCTATCACTACAACCCTAAATCTCCCAAAACACAGTTCCTTTCAAGCCCTTTAAAACAATATAGGAACAAGACAAGCTTTTAGGGGCTACCTGACAAGTGCTGGTGTGGGTACAATGCTCAACAAATCAATTCATGGGCTCCAAGTGGAAAACGTCAGCTGGGTGCATCCAAAATGGGGTAAATGGTAACAGGCCGTAAAAAAATCAACAAGTTTATATATAAAACAAAGTTGAAATGTTAATAAATGCGGTCGCTGAGGTAATAAATACTGTGAGGATGAAAACAATGTTTTGGCGCTTCCATCGAAATATTTAGGCGTGAAATTTTAAGTTACCTGTGACAGTATCGGTTGAAAACCTTGTGTTTCGCTGTCGAAAAAGTGCATTGACACAACCCGCACAAAAGTTCTGATACAAACTGTTGGTTGCAAATTCCGAGTTTCGTCGAACACATCAGCTAAAAACCTTGAGTTATGTCGACATTGTCGACAAAAATTGGTGATATCTCCTGAAAAAGGCCATCAGCTAAACTCATAAAAACGTTTCGAAGGGAGACTATCGGCAAGGAAAGGTAAGTTTCACTGACCCCGTCGGCTGCAAAGACTAAGTTTTGCCGTCACCGTCGACAGAACTCAGTGAAGTATTTTGACCAAATTAAGAAAAACTTTTGATAAATCACGTCGGCAAGAAACCGTAAGTTTTACCGATAGTGTCGGCTCAAAATCCCGAGTTTCATTGACACTGTCGGCAAAAAATAGTAAAAGCTTCCAATAAAGACTTAGGTTTTTGGAGCAAAAATCGACAGGAAGGAATCAGATGAAAAGGTTGAGTTCTTCCAACGTGTCGGCTCAACTCTTCGAGTTCTTCGGACACATCGGAAGAAAAATATGAGTTTTAATTTGGTGAAAAAAATGACTTTTCACGCTTGTTGAAAGAAAAAATAAGTCATGGGATGAGAAAATCAAAGAGTAGAATTGGTCTAAGGAAGGCTAAAAATTCTAAGGAGGGGTCCCAAAATGAAAAATATTTCGGTAAACAGTTGCAGGAGAAACAAATCCCTACCAAGATGATTGGAACTCCTTGTTGACATATAAGGGAAGAGTCTCAGGAAAACATGAAAACAAAGTTTGTTGAGATCCCAATACTTAACCAACCACTGTAATAATGCATGTTTCTTTCACATTTAAAGAATATCATGGAAAACATTAATATAATACTAATTGGGATCCCAATACTTAAACAATCACTACAATAAAACCCCTTTTTTTCACATTTTGGTGCTCTAGAATTTTTTTGGAATCCCACACTCTCACAAGGAATCAAGTGTGGGTTGGTTTCTTTGATCATCCAAATCAATTTTTTCATGGTCCGTATTGTCACGTCCCTAAAAACCTATTGCAACCATGAAGGATCTCTTCCCTCTATAGTATATTCTAATACCAAGACATTTTTGTCTATAATTGGGTATTTCCCTGTGAAATAATTTACACAGCAAAATTTCAAACCACAACGAAACACATTGTGTGCTCGATATTTGATCTACTTGCACCATTGTGCTTAATTTTTTTTTACTACACAACCACACTACATGCATAGAGAAATAATATAAAGAGATCCACAATGTGAGCACCTTTTGATCACTATGCACCTCTCCACAAGAAGTGTGAACTCTCTAGGGTAACTTAACTTGCCAAACTAGCTCACTGGAAACCTGTAGAGTTAGCATGACATACATGGGGAAATATCATATTCATGTAATAATCTATATGGAATCCATTAACCTTAACCATTAACATATACAAATTGCAACTATTCATTCATTTAGGTTATAATTAATACAATGGAAATACATAAAAACCATAGAAAATCACATAATACTTATCTTGAGTGAAGCTTCTCCAAGCAACTGATTGTGCAAGAGAAATGTTCCACCCAACCATAAGCACTCGACATAACATATACTCTTTCAACTATGAGGCCACTCCCACACTGGGAATGGTCACCTTATGGTAAGGGGAGAAATCCATGGATATTTTCCATAGTAAAAAAGTGATAAGGTTACAACCAAACCAACCTCTGTTGGGTCAACCGATTATCATAGGTACTAGAGGGGGAATGCTGACTAGTGACTCAACACATAGTTACTGGAACCTCATGTAGACTTGGTTATCTTGTGGTCCACAATACCTACCCTATACAACACCAATAAGGTACCCCTTCAACGCTGAATGGTCCCTCATGTGTCACCTTCATCTAGGTGCTACACTAGTGTGTGCATAGAAATATCACCCAAACCCCATCTCCGCTAAGAGGTCTCATCCTTCACTAGTTTCTCAGAAAGTTCTTCACTCTACACCACTATGGTACTCAATACCAGTAATATACCCCATGCAGACTCAGTTAGATTGAGGTCCACAATACCCACCTCACACAACACCATGCAGGTGCTATTCCAGTGTGTGCACAGAAATACCACTTAAATACCTCTATTCCACCAAAAGGTCATGAAACCACTATGGGACTGAACCCAGTCGATACACAATACTTTTAACCACTTCTCATGGATCACAATAACCAAATAGGACAAACAATTGGACCTGGACTACCTCTAGAACCACAGTTGCCTCTTGCAAACATAGTTAGCTTGGGGTCCACAATACCCACCCCAAACAACACCAAGAAGGTACCCCTTCACCGCTAACAATCCCTCAGGAATCACCTTCCTTTGGGTGCTATACTAGTGTGTATGTAGAAATATCACCCAAATATTGGATCATCTGCCTAAAGGATTTGTTTACCAAGGGATCATAAATCTTGGCTGCGCACAACCAATGGATTCAAGGGAAACATCTCGGTCGTTATCCAGTAGATCACTTTGTTACGACCGGTACACATGCAACCTTAGTCAAGGAAACTTAAGGTCAAAGGCTAGGGCTACTCAGGTGCATGGTCAGGAATCCACAATGATTCTAATATCTTATAGTACGATAAGGCACGCTCAAACACTTTTGAGAACATGCTTATTTATTCATGAAACAACTGTTAGGATTATTATTAATCCTCCCTTTGTCTCCTTTTACCACATAAAGTCTATTTGTTCGATTTCCCTAGCTTAGGAGGTCTCATCACTTCACCAGTGCAAGGGAGACATGACTAGTGGACATCTGCCACTTATTGCACCTGTCTGCATGCATTTTAGAGCTCTAGGGATCAATCCTTATTTTGTAGGAACCCACTCAGAGTGCCACCAACAGTGTCCCGCAGTTCACCCATTAGGTCATTAATTATCCTCAGTTGTTCTTTGATCCTCAATAGTTAGATCATTTCTAGTGTCTCTAGCGCCATTTTGCATGATTCATGGGAATATGGGAACCTTTTCTCAGCTACCCCCTTCAGTTAAGTGATTGTAACTAATTGTAACTGGTTATTAACTGATTTGCTGATATGCAGTTGCACCTAGTTAGCTATTATGGTGATTTTCTCACTCCTAGTTAGCTCTAGAGTTAGTCTAGGTTGGTAGATTCAACTACTTGAGTAGTTATTCGAATTATTCATTGATGCTATATTATATATTCACCCATAATGTGAATAATTAATTAATGGAAGATTTCTCATATTGTTCTTCAGTTATTCTTCTCTTATTTCTCTTGTGCAATCTATGTGAAGACTATTTTTGGCCCAAGATTTTCCTGCCAGAATGTAATATGGTATTAGAGCTTGGACAAGCTATTCGAATCTCCCTCGGATATTTCCATTGAAGCACCAGAAGCAACTATGTTTCCACATAAATCCTGCAATATTTGCCTTGTTAACTTTGGATTTTGTACAGAGAAGTCTCTGCAGGTGTGACAGACACTGAAAATGTGCTCTTTGCTGAAATAGAGGTTGATTCATCTTACAAAAATTCTCTTTCTATTTTTCTGTAGGTATTCAGTTCTCTCACCAGAAGTGCAAAAACATAGCATGGGTTTCTATGAGATAGTAACCTTGAATTCATTCAATTATTATGAATGGAAATCCAATATTGAGATACTATTGCACAACAAAGGTCTCTACAGAGTTACTATGGCCTTAGAAATCGATCCTAATGTACTTGCTGAGAAAGAAAGGTGGCATAACAGGAAGGATCAAGATTATGGATTTCTCTCTCTCTCTCTCTCTCTCTCTCTCTCTCATGAACTTTTTTTTCATCTTGATGGATCGACATGCCCTAATTAAGTGTGGATCAAACTTGAATCCCTCTTCAGAAAGCAAGATTATATTAGAGGACATCAATTGGAGAATGAGTTGATCTCATTGAGACCAAGTGAATTTGAAACCATTGAGGAATTCATCACCAAGTTTTGAGTCACTAGTACTTTTACTCATGAAGTGTGGGATTGAGAAGTAAGAATATCAGTTAATCCTCTCCATTCTATCCAAGCTAGGTCTGAAATACTCAATTTTTGTGTCAACATTCTATGCTACTAAGCTTGCAGTTTGAAATTGGAGGATGCCATCCTTGGATGCATTCATATATTCTCTCACTCAAGACAAGATCAAGCTGATTCAAATGGGTACTCTCAAAACATCAAAGGATCATGAAATTTCTGCTCTTGGAAGCAATAATATCATTTCCAAAGGAAAGCTAAAGGTGAAGGAGAAGAAACCGAAGTCAGACTCCGAAGATGAAGGTTCTAACTCTACTGATGAAGGCTTGAATTTCAAGAAGAAGGGTAGCAATAAAGGAAGATCAAAATGTAACTATTTCAGAAAATATTCCCATAATGAAAATTCTTTCTTTAAGAATAAAATGGACATCATATCTATTAGTCTCCCAGAGCCATCTCCTCTCAATACTAGTTTTTTACCACTCGTTTCTGACTTGTCTTCATCCGAATCCTTCAAAATCCATTCAGATTCTTATTTCTTTGATTTAGAATATTATTTGAAGGCTGATATGCAGGTTATGACACCTCTATCCTATCCATTTTATACTCAGAATACCCTACAACTCCCAAACTCCTCAGTTGGTAAACTAGACAATTTCATGGTTTTCTATACTGTATCACTGGTGAATGTTGTTATCATGTCTTTGTTTTCTGTCATTGGTTGGTTTTAATTATCATTGGATATAATTAGGCTGATTTTAAGAACATTTGGGTCTGATATAACCTTTATTAGGTCGAATTTTAGATCCTTATGCTCACCATATTTTCCCAACTGTCAATGTAGAAGCCGCACCTAGTTTTCCTACTGTGACTCAACCAGATTTTGGAGCCACTATAAATTGGCTGCTTGATGCTAAATATTACTTAATTTATGATATATCATAGTTTCATAATATCTATTACACAATTATAAATGTTTCACATCACTTTGGAAAGAAGGTTCATGATCGGGTTCACCATTATGCAGCTACACAAGAAATTGTGCATGCTGATTTCATTGATGTTCTTTGGTTAGGATATGATTGCACATATATATTTTCCATATCTAATTTTATGTTCATATATGATATTTTATGCTATCACATCAAGAAGCATTCATATGATTCTCCTTCATCACTAGAAGATGAGCTACACGGGGCTTCTCCTCATGCTTTTTGTCTACACAACATTGAAAAACTGATACATGATCAAGCCATCTACAACAAATCTACAATTTTTTTCACCAGGAAGTAGTACATCCAGCTTATTCAAGTGAAGAAAAAAGACAGTGAAGATATTCATTTAAATTCTGTGCCATGTCCATTTTTGAGGAAGAATTTTCCCCATGCGCTTTACCCCTTTTCCTCATTTTTTTCATGGACATATAATTTTTGCATCTAGATTGTAATGGGAAACCTTTGGTATTAGTTACCAAGTCCTAGGTATTCCAAGTTAGGAATAAAGGGGGTTTTTAGGATTATTATTAATCCTCCCTTTGTCTCCTTTTACCACATAAAGTCTATTGGTTTAATTTCCCTAGCTTAGGAGGTCTCATCACTTCACCAGTGGATGGGGGACATGACTAGTGGACATATGCCACTTACTGCACCCATCTGCATGCATTTTGGAGCTCCAAGGATCAATCCATATTTTATAGGAACCCACTCAGAGTGCCACCAACAGTTTCCAATATTTCACCCCAGTAGGTCATTGATTATCCTTAGTTATGCTATGATCCCCATCAGTTAGATCACTTCCAGTGTATCTAGCACAAGTTTGCATGATTCATGGGAATATGGGAACCTTTTCTCACCCACCCCCTTCATTTAAGTGATTGTAACTAATTGTATCTGGTTATTAACTGATTTGGTGTTCTGCAATTGCACTAGTCAGCTATTATAGTGATTTTCTCACTCCTAGTTATCTCTAGAGTCAGTCTAATTCAACTACTTGAGTAGTTATTTGAATTATTCATTGATGTTGTATTATATATTCACCCACAATGTGAATAATCAATTAATGGAATATTTCTCATATTTTTCTTCAATTATTCTTCTCTTATTTCTCTTGTGCAATCTATGTGAAGACTATTTTTGGCCCAAGATCTGCCTGTCAGAATCTAATAACAACCTAGGGTGCTTGAATTCAGTCTAAAACCTAATAATTTGACATCATTATGTTACCTTGAATCACCGAAGAATTCTCTGTATTCGCACTCTTCAACTAATTCTTGAACTCACAGTCAGGATCACGACCAAAAATTGGGTTCACGCCCCACTCTGTACTACTCAGGTTCAAATTCTTATTAGGTAAGGGTTGAATATTATCCACATATGAGAATGATAGATTGGTTGATGGATGAATAATTATCCTCCTCTCTTTGGGCATGGTGAGAGATAAATACTTCTACAAAAGACTAGGTTACTTGATCCTGTAAGTGATTAATGGTAGTTAGACTTACTAACATGATACTACCAAACTCTTCGATATGATATCTGATAGAATACTGCACTTGAACTTTTGACGGAATGACTGAAAAACTGACTCATAGGATACTTTCCCATACCCATGAAAAGCTGATTGAAAGTATGACTGACACAACTCTGGCACAAGTTAACTTAGACCCAACATTCCCCAAGGAAATAACTAGCTCAACTACCTTCCTTTGGAAGAATTAAATGATTGGGGTGCATGAGTCAAACTGGCATCTAATGACTCATCCATACATTCGAGGACACTTGGAACTCTTCTATTGGCTTCATGGATTCAATACGTTCCTAACTAACCTAAGGATGATCTTTCCCCATGCTCTTGTTGCTTCGCATAGTCAGCTACAAATTTCTTTATTATTATCATACACATGTACATAATATTTACATTTTTATTGTGCTCAACCAGTAACAATGAGGGTCAAGGGGGTCAAATTAAGCTTCACATTCCTCCAGGTGCTATACCATTGTGTGCATAGAAATATCACCCAAACCCCAGATCATCTACCTATAGGATCTATTTTCCCAGGGCTTGAAAATCTTTGCTACACACAACACATGGATTCAAGGGAAACATCTCAGTCGCTATCTAGCATACCACTTATATGTTACGACCAGATCACCAATGACCTCACTTAAGGTGACTTAAGATCAAAGGATAAGGATTCCCTGGCTCGCGATCAGGAACCTACAATGCTTCCAGTCTCTTCTAGTCTACTAAGATGCACTTAGACACTTGTGAAAACATGCTTATTTAATGGTCATTTAACACAACTTGGTGTGCTTAGATTCAAGCTACAACTGGATACTTCAACACCATAATCTTACCTTGATTCACTGGAGAATTATCCATAGTCACACTCTTTAGACAATCCTTTGACTCACAGTCAGGATCACGACCAAAAATTGGGTTCAATCCCCACTTTGAATTGCTCAGGTTCGAATTCTTTTTAGGAAAGGGTCGACTCTTTTCCACAGAGGAGAATGATAGATTGGTCGATGGAGGGACAATGATCCTCCTCTCTCTCTCGGAAAGGATAGATATAGACACATATATGAAATACTAGGTTACTTGACCATGTAACTAATTAATTAGTGGTCAAAATTACTAACAAGCTACTACCAGAATCTTTGTTGGGATGATTGGCATACCCACTAGAAGATTACTAAGCTAGACCCCTTGACAGAGAGATTTACTGACTAACTGCACCATACCTCTAACATGATGAATAAGAGACGAAGTGACACAAATTTTCCACAAGGTAACTCAGTCCCACACCTTCCTTTCCCCAAGGAAATAACTTCCCGAACTACCTTTTCATGGAAGCATTAAATGATTGGGGTGCATGAGTCAAACAGACATCTGACGAATCATTCATCCTTTCTAAGACACTTGGAACTCTTATAGTTGTTTAATGGATTCAATACGTTCCTCCCTAAACTTAGGATGATATTTCCCCATGCTCGTGTTGCTTCGCATAGTCAACTATGTATTTCTTTATTATTATCATGCACATGTACATCATATTTACAATGTTACCTTGCTTGACCAATGCATGGTTCTTTAACCATATTACTTATTGATATACACACAAATATACTTGGGATGTCCATCGTAGGGCCTTTGCCTTGGGATACTCCACATGATCCTTACAATTTGTCACAGATATTACATCATTTACATAACTTATGCCAAGGGTAAAAAATAGGGGTTTTACACCTCCACATTAGCATGATGTATGGCCCTACAAAGTTATAAAAATTTTTGCGTAAGTTTTGAGTTAAATTTTTTATATCTAACTATGTTTTGGGGGTAGCCACGATGTACCATCCATAGTCATGAAAACTCATTGTTTTGCATACAACAATTATGAGTAGGGATATCTACTTCTAGCTATTGATTATCAAACCCACAACCATGCAATCATGGGCCAAATGGGGTTTGTCACTCTACAAAAGTGAGTGAAAATTACACTAGTACAAAACGAGAGATAAATGATGAAGCAACCAAAAAATTTGGTCACCGCAAATTTTTCAAGCGATAAATGACCAAACTTGAGCAAGTTTAAGTGCACTAACTAAAAAAAACCAATTTGGTCACGAGATAAAATATATCACCAGATAATAAGTAACTGAACTAAATATGACCACATAACAATAACATTAACAATATGAATTGGTTGTTTATTTGGTAATTTTTAGTTGTGTCACTCCAACAATGGAAAATTAAAATTTTGAAAATGAATTTATACAATTTACTAAATTTTAACACTACAAATAGATTCAAATACCTCTTCCATCTGCAGTGTTAAAATTTAGTAAATTGTAACATTGTAGATCGATTTAGAGACACGAGCTAGTGTCGAAACATGATGCCATAGGAGAACCTATTGAATTTTTTTGAAGATTATTTCATTTGTACCATCACATCTATTTCGATGTGCTTATCATGTCCATATCTTATTTCACCATTTTTGCTTTCGTATTATCCCTTTGACAGATTTGCCAAGTTGCATCATGTGCATCATCATAGTGTGGTTGGATCGAGTCTTGGATATTTGTTGTCTTTCCCTTTAAGCATTGTCATGTTGTGAAGTTGGTGTCATTGTGTTTGGATCATCATACTGGTCATGTAAATATTTTGTTTGAACAAAACCGTCTTTGTTTGACCTCTTGATAGTATATTAAAGTTTCGTCAAGTTCATGAATTTTGCATCATCCCGTTAGCTAAAAATTGTCAAATTCATAACCTCCATTAATTTTGATCCATATGAATCCATTCATCATGGGTCTGCTCATGCATAAGTTTGGAAAATTCTAAATTCCCCCCTGGGTCTCTCCCGTGCAAAAATTCCAATATCCTCCATTTTGAAAAGGAAAACAAATCCTCCCTATTTGAAAAATTCTTTAAAAAAAAAGAGTTACCATGATTCTAATATTTCCTCACGTTGACATTGAATAAATGAATTGTTAATGGTGTAAACTAAAACTCTAAAAGAGAAAATGGATACACAACATTATATAAAGGAATAAAAAAATAAAAACACATTTAATTAGAACTATTCCTCCCATGAATCCACTTATTTTCAATTAGAAACTATTCCTCCAACTTTTTATTATTATTATATTTTTTTTTCAGGGTCACATGTCCCTATATCCCACAACACCTTCCCGTCGAGTAATCTCTCTCTCTCTCTCTCTCTCTCTCTCTCTATATATATATATATGGAATGTTATTAAACCATGTTTATAATATAATATTGTAAAAAACAATCAAAATCATTACACGACACGGATGAGTACCAAACAAAACATTTGGAAACCCACTGATTCTGAAGCAATATGACCACATGGGGGAATTCTATGAGCCATAAAAACCTTATCATGGCTTGATTAGTGGAGGAATTGAGTTTGATTACTCCACTACACAGAGAGCTCAATGCCACCGATCAAATCCCAATCCTAGTTCTACGACCATGGATTTATATAAGGTGAAAAGCTTCTAGGTGACCTGTGCCACACAACTTATGTGCCAGGGGAAGTTAAAGAAAAAATCCAGATTGGGAGGGTTTCCGCAGAAGAGGAAGGAATCCCTCTTCTACTCAAGCAAGAGGAAACGATTAAGGGAGAATCAAGGAGAAAACAATTAATGGAGAATTCATTCTTGAACAAAGAGAAGTCATCGGATGGACCATGGATGGCCTCTTGATTGGCCATGGGAATGCCGTGGGGTTGCTTGTTTCTTGATATTAGTGGATTCATGCCTTCTTTCTTTCCTTGGCAGGAACAATGCTTTTTTCATCAATGATATTGAAGTTTGTAATTGAATTGCTCATTTGGCATCGTTTGATGTGAATTTCCTCATTTGGCATCGTTTGATGTGAATTTCCTCATTTGGCATCGTTTGATGCGAATTTCCTCATTTGGCATCGTTTGATGTGAATTTCCTCACTTGGAAAACGCTTAATTTGACCCCCTTAAGATAATTTTCTTTAATATTTACAACAATGATTAAATGTTTTATAATTCTTTCCTTTCCTTCAAATTATAGAACCCGTATTTGTCAAAATATTTATATATGGAACATTAGTAACTGAGGAATTACCTTATGGAACACTATGGAAACAAAATTGATAGCCATGTGTTTGACAAAGTCTCTCAACGACAACATGACAATGTATCATGGAATTCCATGATTATGGGGTTTTCCCACAATGGTTGTGAAAGGGATGCCTTGGAATACTTTGGGAAAATGTAGTTGCTAGGCCCCCAAACCCAAATCCGCTGTTGTTGTTACATGTATTCTATCTTCCTATGCTTACTTGGAAACTCTTTAAAAAGGGAAGGGAAATCCATTGCTATGTAATTAGACAACATATGTCTAAATTTTCATTGTCATTGGGACCATGCAAAACCATAATATAAGCTCACCACGACAAATATATACTTGGGAATGGGAAATCAAACCTATGAGCAATCATAAAAACAACGATCCGTTCATGTACATTGAATAAAAATATGTGGTTAGTTGATGCATTCAAAATTCAAATCTATTGGTTGATTAAAGAACTGGTCATATTTAATGAGTTTAATTGATATTTTGACCATCTTACCTACATATTTGTACATGTTGTAATATCCCGATTTGACCCCATTGCATTAAAATTGTACATGATATAAATATTGCTATTAAATCATGGTGAGGAGCTCAAGGACAAGGCCCCGCCATCGATTTAGCGTTTTATGTATTGGAAATTAAAAACGATACCTATGGTTCTCGTGCTAGCTAGGAACAATATAAATTGAGACATAATGTAAATATGCAATTTAATACAATACCAACAACTAGCTATGTAATGCAACGAGAGATGGGGGCATGATTTCAGAAGGAATAGGGAGGGAAATTATTCAAACCCTTGAGCCAATAGTGTTGATCCAAATGCCAATGAGAGAACCCATAAAATCTCACCTACCCATTTTGTCTTATGCACCCAATCATTTAATTCTTCCAGAAATTGGTTGAGGCAGTTAATGCATTGGAAATGGAGAGGTATGACAACCAATTTCGTATTTGGGAAAGCCATCAATACGGGAAATCGTATTTTTGCTTATGGGGCAAGAAAACACCCAGAAATGTGTGCCCAAACCATTTCCTCACCCATTTGTTTCACTTCCTCATCCAGCTGGAGCCAGCTGGGGTGCTTTCTTCACATTTTCCTGCATTTTCCTTCATCTTTCCATGGCTGGAAATCCGTTTTTGTATTGCATAGTGGATGGGAAGAGAGATTCATGATTTGGGGGTTTATAAAGGCCGTTTCAGCCCATGTAATTCCCATAAATGTTTTCTGAATTCGAATTTGCTCTCCCAGGGTTGATTTCCCCATCTACCATTTTGTTTTTGGTTTCCCACGACTTCTGAGAGTAATGGAAAACCCATCTTGGGCATCCCACAACCAAAATGTTTTTGTTCAAACCCAACAATTATGTTTTGTTGTTATGTGCATCCTTGTTTTGGTTTGAACTGTAAGAAAGAATTAGGAGTGGAAGAGGCCCATAATTAGCTTGATAAACCTAGTTAAGAGAGGAAGCTCACAAAAATATCAAAAGGGACTGGCTAATATTCTATGCACACCTAAGTGAACATTGGAATGGAAGGTATGGCCCGAGGGACTCTGTAGCAGTGAAGGGAATACTTCCTTGTGTTGGGTGTGTAGGTATTATGGAGGACAAGAGATAGATCTGGTAGAGGTGTCCATAGCTCTGTGGTTGAGCTCACTACCTTAGAAATTCTGCCTTTCCACTTCCTTAGAATCCTGATAAACCCAATTATGGATTGGATTGGATGAACCTTGATGTGTATTTGGCTATGTGCGAGCATGTTGCTCCCTTTTTCTTGTGGAAATCATGCCTAGCTCGGGGGTGGCAGTTGTGCTGAGATTTATGAGCACAACTAGCCTATGGTTGGGTGGAACGTTGCAACGACATAGCTAGTTTCTCGGTGGTGGCAGTTGTGCTAAGAGATAGATGAGCACAACTGGACTATGGTTGGTTGGAACATTGAAGTGGTAAGTACTCTATGTATTAATTCTGTAATGTATTTGTTTTAAGAATTATTATGAATGCATGAATTTATTTGCTTCTGTTGTATTTTCATTTATTATACATCTGCAATTTTTTTTTATGTTGATGGGGCTAGATGCCCGGTTATGGTAGCGTTCGTCATGTCCTCTCCATGACGTGAGAGGTGAGGGGACGCAACACATGTGGGAGCATAGGGACGATGCATAGATCCCTCTCATTTTGTTTTGTTTATTTGTCTCCCTTTGGAAATGGCAACTGGAAAGAGTATATATATCAACTACTATATGTTAATGTAAGGATCCATGCAAAAATTACACTAAAAACATTAATAGGAAAATGCAAACAAATTCATTGTATCCGCTCTAAATCGGTCTCGATTTTGATAGCTATCAATGAGATTGTTCAACAAAATATATAACTAATTAAATTTCACTCAATTCAATTATCGATCGAGGAGTCGTAGACTTAGAGGTGCTACACTATATGTGAGGGGTAAGATGGACTATTCTAAGATATGTTGGAAGTTTACAAGATGAAAGATAAAACACACTCTCATCACTCTCAATTTATTAACAACCTAGTCTACACTCTTTATCATTCACTTAGTAAGTAAAAGATGCATGTGTATCTAATCAATTATATAGGAAAACAATCAACCTTCCACTATATGATATAAAGTAGAAAAGATGTTTAGATTAAATGATTTATTTAGTTCTAAAGAACATGTATGTTTCTAAACTAAAACACGCACGTCAAAAGGAAATTTTAATCTACTTTAATGAACTATCTAGCTAATGAAGCAACAAAGGTAACTACAAAATCAAAACTTCCTAATAGTATTATGATCACTAATCTAAATAAAATTAAAACAGTAACTTCAATATATAAATCACAAGCAATTATCATTAACTGGGAATCAAACTACACATAACTGATAGGAACAAACCCTTCAAACACTGCTATGTTATTCTACAATTAGAACTAACTATGAAAGCATTTAAATCAGTGAATGGTTGCTCAAAATATTAACCTAATGCATCTAAGGAAAGAAATCTTTAAATATCCAAACGCTAATTTATGGCCAACATTCTAGGTTAAATGTAAAGCATTTCTATGATCTATTCAAATTGAAAAGCAAGTATTCCAAGATACTATGTATTATTTTATTTAACATGAATTTAACCATTTATGTAAAAAGGAAACAAGCTGAAAATTCAATGTAGATAACCATAAATAAATACCACGTTTACAACACTACTCTTTATCCTATTGGAAACTTGTTTACTCTATTTAACTTCTGAAATTTCTAATTAAAAATACAGAACAACAATAACCAATCAATGTGTAAACATAAATCCTTACAACAAATAACAAGACACATAAACAAAAGATAAACATCGTGTGAAGGTTCCCCCCCTCCATACGTTGCTTCAGACAATAAGTAAAAGCTTAAAATTGTATTTTAATTATCAGCTGAAAAAGAGTTGCATAGAATGAATTTGTCTCTGTCTCCCTTTACACTGATCAACAACCATAATTTATACATAAAATGGTACTAGAACCGAATCTCAAATCCCAAGAACAACTTTGTCAACTTTGGATGAGATCCCAAATAGCTGGGTTTGACCTTCAATTTAGAAAAGTTGGTGTTAATGGCCCATCCTTATCTCCCAATCCCTTGCTAGTTTTGACAAATAGTTTCTAGGTTTTGTAGCCAACTGTATTTTATAAAAACATATTTGGTGGTTTTTCTAGAGATGCTTCCAACTGCACAAAAACCGAGGCACAAAAGAGAAGTTCTGAATATTTTCTTGCAAAATTTATGGGTTTGAGTTTTTTAGAAATTTTGGATTATCTTGGGATCCATGTATCCAAATGAAAACCCATTTCTATGGGAGGTAGATATCATAATCATCTAAAAAGTAATGTGTCCAAATTGGTTTAATAAACTCGGAATGATGAGAATCAATGATCATCCTTCAAGGAAGTGCTGAAACAAGAGCTGGGTTGGGTACAAGATTGAGTACTGGATTGAGTGCAGATATGGGTACCGGATCAGGTGCACGAATGAGTACCAGATAGTGAAAGAAACCTACAACATAAAAAATTTAAAGACAATCTCTCAAACTTATATTAAAATTGAACAATTAAAATGGGATAAATGACAAGATTGTAGCTGGTTTTGATTCGTCATTGAATATCTTTTAAGCCCATGAAAATGATGCCCAAGTGACAATTCATAAGAGAAAATGCATATAAAAGACTTAAATTCTAGATCGAACATGTAGATAAAACATGGCAAAATGGAGGGCCATCATCTTTCCCACACCAAAGATCTTGCATGTCCCAATGCAAAAAAAAACAAAATTGATATGCAGAATGGATATTCCACCTAAACCCCATAGGAATTAACCAACACCTATGGAGAAGATGGAACGGGTTTTGGTGGGGTATTTTTAAGTTCCTCCAACTGTTGTTCCTTTTTCTTCAGTTTCTTCCTCAAACTTCTATTAGATCCTTTCCTATCATCAACCAACTTTTGTAATGATATAACCTTAGCCTTGAGAATTCCATTCTCCTTTTTAAGATGGTGAGTAAGGAGAGCATACTCCTAAACTTCTCTGGTTAATTGAATATTTCTCTTTTGAAAGTAATTATTGGCTGAAAGTTTAGAAGGATTTGGTAATGATGAGATGAACAAATGCTTCATCATTTTCTTTAAAGCTTCCACAACCGATAATCATCGACCACTTCAGGCCACATGTTGATATGTAAAATACAATTTTCCAATGATCGATTCATAATTAAACAAATGGAAATTTGAATAAAGGCATACTGATTTTAGGATAAAATTTTGATAAAAATCTATATACCTTCATCCTTTATAAGCTAACTATAACATATGAAAAATAAAATAAAATGAGGTGTTAAAAATATAAGTGGAAAAAAAATTATACCCCAAACTTTTAAAAATGTAAGATGTTATAGTTAAGATATTTTCTACACAAAAATTCGAGCTGATTGAAGATTTGAAATACTCCATCATCCAACTTGAATTGAAAATGACCCATTAACTGAGTGCCAAAATGTGATTAGTAATTGAAAAATATTTGCTTTAGTTACTTAAATACTTGTTGTAGATAACCAGATTTAATACTTTCTCCTTAACGCTTTTCATACCAAATTGAGAATTAATCACAGATCATTGTCTGAATAAGATATTTGGACATTGATCATTTTAGAATAAGAATAAATTTAACTTTCCTTTTTCCTTGGTATAAATGTAGAGCTGGTAATAAGCATAATCAATTTATACATAACCAAATCTAACTTCTGTAAAAGATTAATATAGGTGTGGATGAATGATCTTTGTAAAACAGACTTTGAATTTTATTAGATTCAACAATTATTAATTGATCCTGAGTTACTTTTACCTATGTATTCTCAATCCAACACCTTGTATAGTACTCCATCCAATACTCCATCCAGTACCTCCATTGTTAAGATGCCAAAATATCCCCAAATTATTATTATTTCCATTAGTAAGATACTAATGATAAGGTATAGAGATCTCGTTCTCATGTGAACAAAAAGGAAACTAATCAACACACTGAAATCTCAATAAAAAAGACTTTAAATGAAATCCAATCCTTATCAACACAATTCAAATGCATATTTATTTCCTTTCTTTATACAGAAAATATATTTTTCTTGAACAAGAGTTCCACCTACTGAAAGTCATAAAAATACTAGTCAAATTGGTTCAGCGTTACACAAGGATTTGCAAGTGATAAATATAAGGTTCCCTGTTAAGTTCATTGAATCATTAATCATCTGGACACTTTGGAGAAAAAATCCTCCTATATGGTAAGGATTTGAAGGTAGAGAGTCAAATTATCTGAAGGATATTATCCACTGGTTGTTAGATAAATATTATTAAGTTTAATTCTATCCTAAGACATATTTTATCTCTTACAAGAGTACCTCGTTCATACAAGCAAGTATAAATGAAACATGATAATAGATATTAAAGTCAGAACCCACTACCAGCGAGCTTGTTCAGAACTCCAGTGGGGTAGCTATAATATCCAAGAAATTTCTTCCCCAGGCAGTATACCCCATTTCCAACAGGCTTGTTCAGTACCTTGATGGGTTTTCTTGGTCATACCAGAGGTTGGTACCCACTACAAGACGACCTGTTGAGCATCCCGATGGGTTAACCTTTTTATATCCTTTTTTCTTTTAGATTCTCTTGTCCCAAATTCACTTGATAGATAGGATTTATAAATTGCTTATGCAGAGGTGAGATGGGGGAGATGCTCTAAAAACCTTTTCAGGAGCGGAATGGTATTGGGTTGGAATATTTTCTAGAATAATGTTTGTAAAGGTTTGATTGCATCAATTATTAAATCTTGTAACAATGCTAATTCAATGGAAAGGATATATTTATATGTATTAGGGCGCCAATATACAAGAACCAAAAGATTCTTTAATATCAACAGTCATCTTCCTATGGGTTTATTGTGGTGTCTTTACAAAATAATTCAAATCCCTTAGCAATTACTACTTGCTCATTCAAGTGTAAAACCAAATCAAATCATTCTAGTATAGTTATGGTTTCATAAGTTAAACATCTTGAGGCAAGACTAGATCATACAAAATCTGTATAAACAAGGGAACACCGATCTGAAAACAACAGGTATCAAAACATACAACATAAAATTAATAGCTTGGTACAACTAACAAGGATTGTTATGGAGAAAACTTCCTATGGCTTGGGGTGTACCACAATAGACAGAGTAACCGTAGAAATCAATCCCTTCCCAATATGCAAGAGAAATAAAACATCTAACACTAAAGGATCTCAAAACATACCTTATTCCAGATGGTTGATGTAGATCCTGGTTGAGCTTTTCCAATCCCACTTGTGTTAACAATTTGCTCTCTCAACAATCAACAAACAAGAAAAGAATGCTATATAATGGTGTTAGACCTACTCTAGCATATATAATCAATAATGTATAAGCAATTAAAAGCATCCATGGATTCAATATTCATTTAAATGCACATCATTGGACAGGAAAATATTTTCTATTAATATAAATCAGAGATTACATGAATGACAACCTCTGTCGGCATGTCTGCAAACAAGAGAAACTGAGTCCTCCACCTGGGCCTCCACCACCTCAATCCTCCATCTCTCGATAGCAAGCTCACAACAAAAGGTAAGTTTAGGAAGAACACCAAGTGCTCCAAGGGACAAAGGGATGCAGAATCAAGTATAAGCAAGCTATGACAATGATGGACTATAGTTTTCTTGCTCTTCAATTCCTCTCCTTGAATGTATCCAAAGGGTTCCTTATATAGTGCTTCAATGGGGTAATTGAAGGTCAAACTTGAGCGATCTCAAGGCATATGGAAGGCCAGGAGACAAGTGACTCAGATCCACATCAAGGAAAACTCCAAAAAATATTTGGCCTTTGCACACATCCCGATGTACACAGGTTTAAGGGTTATATCCATGTGTATACGCGAGAAAGGGTTTAAAAGTCATGTATAGAAAATAACAGGTGTTTTTAGGGATGATATTGGAAACATCAAAGGTACAAAAATAGTCCATGGGGTCCAAAGAGTCTGCAAAGGGACAGGGAGGGCCATAAATGTGTGATCTACCATTTGTGGTAAAATCAGCTGTAATAGATTCCCCCTAATGTGTGAGGTCAGAGGGGTGATACAATGGCCGAAATACATTATAAGTCCATCCTAGAAGTGGAGTGATGAAGAACCAGGTGGAAGAACCAGCCTTCCAATAATATAGAAATGCCATACGAGTACAATGGCCATGAATAGGCATGATACAAAATATGAGATGTGTGGTCATTGCCACGTACAATATAGATAGATCAGAATCTCCATGATGAATATATACAAAGGATCATGATCTCCATGAAAGCTAAAGATATACAATGGATCAATATCTCCATAATGGTTGAAGATATCTGACATACACTAGAATCAAGTCACGAGAGCTGAAATCTCATGAACACTGGCACGATCAAGGAGGTAGCATATCGAAAATGCCACCAATATTGAAAGTATTCTACACAAACTGCTACAAGTACATGTCTTACTATGTGAAAAAAGGTGTCGAGGTCGAACATAGTAGTCCATCGTCTGATTACTGGTCATTGATGTATACCGTTAACAGACGCGAGATCACCCATCGATAATGAAAATGGGAATCAAGGTACTAGAGTGCAATCTAACAAGTGTGAATAAATGTGTTGAGGTTGAACACTTGAAAGAATCCATCGATAAGGGGACATTGATGTATTCCCAAAACTATCGATGGCGAGAGAACCTACCACTGATGAATGTAAGTCTCAAGGCACTCAAATGACTCTAGACTCCTATCCCAGAATAAATGATCTGAATTCGATGGGATGAAATCTGCTGGAAGGAGGGCATTAAGGCATCCCCCATCATCCAACACAAGGTAATCAGCAAAGTTGTATAATGTGGAAGGACTCGATCATAATGTGCTCGAACCAGGACAAGTACCGGGAATGGCCGACATGCAAAGTCAAGAAAACTAAGGAATGGCCGACTCAGGCTTCAAATTACTTCAAACAAGAGCATAAAGGTGAATGGTGACTGAATGTAGGCATCATAGACTCGATATACAATACTAGGAAATCTCTACGACACTGGAGGCATCAACAGAGGATCCATAGGGGCTGGAAGCTTAACCAGTCGGTGGAGATAAACTCAAAGAAATGAGTACAACTCCTAAAGTAAAACTATTAACCCAACCAATGGATGTGATATATAGTGCTCTGTTCGAAGGTGACATGACTCAACTGCTGCCAAAGATAACATCTTTTCCTGTCCAGCTTTTTGGTTTTTTGATTTTTTTTGGACTTTTTCAAATATTTTGAAAATCTTGAAAAATAATAAAAGTGCTTTATAGCTACAAATCTAGGAGGATACGAGTGTCAAGGGGAAAACAAACTAGTTCCAAGTAGTGGAACATACCTATGCTCAATGCAAGGAAACATTTGTAGGATAATGACACTCGGGGGAAGGTCCCCTCCCGGTAAAAATGGGGAATCAAGATGCAAAATATATGTAAAATGGCTATGCGTGGCTAGACATGAGACAAGCTCGGGCTATATGGCTGATAATCTGTTAAATTTTTCATATGCTTAGATAAGACATCAGTATATCATTTCATTTTTCATAATAAAAGCATATAAAACAGGGTCACTGAAAGAAACAGTATCACAAGAACAACACAGATTTATCCTGGGAAAACCCTAAAGGGAAAAACCCAGCAAAAGCTTCCTCAATATAGATGCCCCAAAAAGGGAAAAAGGTAAAACCAACAAGGAGATCAAAAACCTGATTCTCCTCCTTCTCCAGCAAATTCTCTCCTCCACAAGTGCGCTATTCCAAGTGAGTGTGTGTGTCAAATGAGGAGCACTACACCTCTATTTATATTCATCCGTTCACTTAAGTTAACTCATTTGACATGTAGGCTCGAGTTAAATCATGTAGGATCGAGTTACACATGTAGGCTCAAGTAACCACACTGGGGTGCTGATGACCCACCTTTACAATTAGAGGGGACTACCTCATGACTCTTATTAGTTCTTCTGATTAGGAGCATCGTAGTACAATGTAATACAAGTGGCTCTCCCGGTAGGACCATCGGGGACCACAAAAAATACATATAGAATATTCTTCGAAGTTACAATATTTCAACATTCCCCCTTAACAAGAAGGGTATTCTACAACAACATCAACAACAAGAGTAGAGATAGGGGACATCATCAACATCGGCAGGGTAACACATCTATAAATCATTGGAAGCTTTTCAACATCATGTAGTCTTCATCTTCAATATTCTGTCTTCATCATCAGCAACATATTCAGTCTTTGATCAGCAACATCTTCAGCATTTTGATCTTTCAATTAGCAACGACATCTTCAGCAATTGGACCTTTCGATCAGCAACATCTTCAGCACTTTGACTGTTCGATCAACAACAATATCTTCAGCATTTTGTCCTTTCGATCAGCAACATCTTCAGCAATTTTGACTTTTCGATCAGCAGCAACATATTTAGTACTTTGATCTCTCGATCAACAATATCATCATCAAAACTTTACCCTTTCGATCAGCATCATCATCATCATCATCATATTCTAATCTTTCGATTAGTATGTCATCATCATCATACTCTGATCTTTCGATCAGTACGTCATCATCATCATCAGCAACAACCTGCAATCCACAACTCAAAGACAAAAAGTATTTGGATCATTTGGACTTAAAGTCCAGGGATGATACAATCCGACCACATTCTCGACAACCAAAGTTACCGGATTGATTATGGGAGAATCAGTCCCTATCACTTTAGGACTATGTCCAAGGATGATGCAATCCTACCACATTCTCGACAACTGAAGTCATCGGATACAATTACGGGATAATCACTCCCTATCACTTTAGGACTTGAGTCCAAGGATGATGCAATCCTTACCACATTCTCAACGACCGAAGTCACCGGATAAAATTACAGGACAATCACTCGCTATCACTTTAGGACTTGAGTCCAAGGATGATGCAATCCTTACCACATTCTCGATGACCGAAGTCACTGGATATAATTACGGGATAATCACTCCCTATCACTTTAGGACTTGAGTCCAAGAATGATGCAATCCTACCACATTCTCGACGACCGAAGTCACCGGATAAAATTATGGGATAATCACTCCCTATCACTTTAGGACTTCAGTCCAAGGATGATGCAATCCTACCACATTCTCGACGACTAAAGTCACCGGATACAATTACGGGATAATCACTCCCTATCACTTTAGGACTTACGTCCAAGGATGATGCAATCCCTCTTCATTCTCGAAGACCGAGGTCTCCGGATCTATTATGGACAGATGTTCCAGGATGATACACTCCTTCTTCATTCTCGAAGACCGAGGTCTCCGGATCAATTTAGAGCAAGTGCCCAGGGATGATACAATCCCACCACATTCTCGAGGACCGAGGTCACCAGATCTATTATGGACAGATGTCCTGGGATGATACAATCCCTCTTCATTCTCGAGGACCGAGGTCTCTAGATCACTTAAGGGAAAATTCCCAGGGATGATACAATCCCACTACAGCATCACTACTCCCCCTTTTGAGGAAGTCCTTTCCGAACAACACCAATCTTGTCTTGAAAGTGTTCGAACTCTACTTGAGGAAGAGGCTTCGTCAGTACATCATCATCCAAACCATCATCATCTACATCTTCAGTATCTGAATACTGATCTATCACCATCTGTATCTCCAGTATGTGAATACTAAAAGCATCATCATCTATATCTTCAGTATAGAAATACTGAAAGCATCATCATCTCTATATTTAGTATAGAAATACAGAATCACCATCATCTATATCTACAGTATGTAAATACTGAAATATCATCTATATCTTCAGTATGGGAATGCTGAAATCATCATCATCTATATCTTCAGTATGGGAATACTGAAACATCATAATCTCTATATTCAGTATAGAAATACTAAATCACTATCATCTGCATCTATAGTATCATCATCTTCATCTTATCTTGTATGTAGAAATACCGGATTTCTACGTGTTATGTCGGAACACAGGGTTCTTTGTCATCACAACTATGGTTATCACATAGAATCATTGTTGTGTCCATATTTAGGTCAAAGAGACCTGATATCAGCTTCTGAAACCATATGGATTCACAAATTAGTAGAGCAATTTTCTATGTATTCTGCTTCAACCGTGCTAAGAGAAACACTGGACTGTTTCTTGCTAAACCATGAACTCATAGCAGACCTCAAACAAAAGCATATACCTAATGTGCTTTTCCTGTCTGAGATACTTCCAGCCCAATCTGAATCTGTGTAGCCATACAATCTATACTCATGGCTACCATCATAGTATAGACCAAAGTCTATAGTCCCTTTCCGATATCTCATCACATGTTTTGCAGCTACTAGGTGAACCCGTCTTGGTTGAACAAGATATTGACTTAAGGTGTTCACAGCAAAACAAATGTCTTGTCTGGTATTTGTTAAGTACATTAATGACCCAATGATCTGTCTGTAGTGAGTCACATCCACTAACTCTAATGAGTCATCAGCTAACAGCTTCAGGTTGGAGTCCATGGGTGTGGCCATGACTTTGCATTTTAACATATTGAATCTCTTCAATATCTCTACCACATATTTTTCCTGGTTGAGGAAGATTCCTTCTGAACTTTTCCATACTTCCAGACCTAGGAAATAATGCATTAACCCAAGGTCTTTCATCTCAAATTCTTCTGCTAGTTTCTTCATGATATGTTTCTCATTGTCTTTCAAGAATAAGTCATCCACATATAGTAATAGAATGACAGGTACATCTTCTACAACCTTGTAGGAAAGGTTAGGATCATCTTTACTCTTGGCAAAGCCCATGCTCATCAGGAAACTATCTATTCTTCCATACCAAGCTCTGGGAGCTTGCTTCAGGCCATAGAGGGCCTTCTTCAACTTGCATACTTGATTTAATCTATCTTCAACTTCAAATCCTCATGACTATTAGATGCAAAGCTCTTCCTGAATCATACCATTAAGGAAGACTTGTCTTTACTTCATCATGGAAGAAACTACCATGATAGTTTTGAAGGAAGTGTACCTTGCTTCCTGGAGTAAGTGTCTCTTCAGAATTAATTCCCTCTTTCTGATAGAAACCTCTAGCCGCAACTCTTACCTTACTTCTATCAGCAACATATCTTATCTTGCAAATCCATTTGGAAGATACCACATTCTTGCTTTCTGGTTTGAGTAATATATCCCAAACATCATTTTAGTATCATAACATCTTCTATGAGTTTGTCTTCTCAGGTCATCAACATATCCTAGTCTTTTGCATTCAACCTTGAAGGTTGGAACCCACTTTACTCTTGGTAAATTCTCAATCCATCACAAAGCTATCCATCATGTCGTACCATGTCGAACTCAGATATAATTTTCTGTAGTCACTCCCCCTGAAGTGGAGTATCATATTCCCTCTTCATTCTGTACAGGTGGTTCTATGCTTGATATATACTGGTCAATAGAGTATGTCATGTCATAGTCTATTCTTTCTGGGGAGAATCATGAACCTTGCTTTGTACACTTGTTCCATCATATCATATACATCATTCCTCATGATCAACTGTTATTCTTTGATCATAGCTTCTTTCATAGCATTATTTTCTTCATATTGAGTTATCTCTTGTACCCATGGTGGTCTTCATCCTTCAAGGTGGATCTACAACTCTATGAAGCTCTTTCTTTCATCATGGTGTCTCTGACCCTGGGAACTTCAGATTCATGTTTATTGGAGTGAATATTGAATTGTCATCACTTGTTCTTCGGAACAAGTCTCATCCTTCTTTTCTTGTAGGAGGCTGTACATGACCTTTCCTACATTTCAAATGCACCAGTTGCATGGTTAGAAATATTTCATAAAACGTATGCATAACGACAAATTCTTATGCATCATGCAACAATTTAGTCAATACAACATTCATCCATATCTCACATAAACTTTCTAGATGCCTTCCATCTCTACCATGACATTATTGAGATTGTGCACTAATCCAATATGTCAACAAAGAGGTTTGATAAGTAGCAATGGAGAGTTGTATAGCACCATGAGCTACTTACCCATCACATGCATATTAGTAGTATACAGTCATTAATGCAAACAATCTATCATGCATAACACATCAACTGAATATAATCAAATGTATAACAAAACAATATCATGAAATGACAATTGAATACTTATCTTTATTTGTTTCATGGGTATACTCCTTCTTGAGTCTTCAGCTTCATCGTCTTCTTCATTCATGATAGCATCGTTTCTTATCCAAATGCTGAGGTGGATAAGAATTTCTTCAAGAGTTGAGATCTTCATATTCCTCATTGATTGAAGGATCTTCTTTGGAAGATGAGAGCTTGATCTTCTGAGATGAGCTTCTTCTTTTTCCCAAAGTCGGCTGAAAGTAATCACTTCCTTCTAGAACACATTTCTTAAATGAATGAATTCCATGATCCTGGGAGGCCATCCAAGGTGGCCATCACCACTTCTGCATTCTTCACTTCTTCTTTCCCCGCTTGAAGTTGTTCTTTTATTTGAGAGATCCTTATGACTGCATGGTCTCTGCATTCTGGATCTTCACATTCTTCAGCTGGTTTCTTAAGGTCATATTCTGATCTATGTTCTTCCCTTCAAATAGCTTGGTCAAGGAATCAAAACTCATTGATGTCTTTAGGGAAGACACTTGTAGTACAAGTTGATTCGAAACTGAATCATCAATGATCTTCTGGGATTTGACCAAGTTCTTCTTGAGAAAGGCTTCTAGCCTCATCTCCCTCTAAAAATGGAACCTCTATGATCATGTAGGTGTCCAATCCATTTTCTTCAGAGAGATCATATACTTCTAGGCTTGGAAGTTGTCAACTTCACCAAGCTTATCATCAAGCTGATGTCATAGATCACTTTGAAAAGAGAACCTCAAATGAACATAGCAAAGGATTAGATCTTACTGATTTGAGGTGTCCGTCCTGGTTCCGAAGCTGGCTGATCTAGGGTTTGTCACAGAAACCCTAATTTAAAAAAGTTGGAATATTTCAGATCTGATTGGCTAGATAGATATATCTCTTCAAATGGAGCTGTCCAATGTACTCCATTTCTGAAAACAGTGGAGGGAAGCTCCCGGAATAGGAAGCCCTAATTTTCTAATTTCTTCAGCAAAAATTCCTGTTACTGTTTATGTGATATCTCTGCAATTTCTGATCCTGTGTGTCTGAAATTTTGTACTAAGGTAACCTAGCATGTACCTGATCCAACACCATAGGTTTCATCAGAATTGGTTTCACCATTTGGGATTTATGATCCTTTTCCCAAGGTGACCTGTTACAGGACTGTTAAGAATAGTGAAGTTGTACGGCATGCCACGTGTCACTGGTTCATCTTCTGAGTCTGATATTAGGACCAACGAAATTATAGTCCGTTCCCTTTCTGGAAAATCTTTAGGAATTCCATTTGGATCTCTGTAGCCCAAGATATTGCAATTCTCCCTAGGTGTCCTGTTTAGGGATGAATTCTGGAAGAGGCTGGAACCCTAACTTGGAAAGAACATATCTCCTGGAATACAACGAATGTAAGGATGAATTTTGGACACAGTGTTCATCAGGATTTTTAATTCGGCCCCTACAAGTTTCAGATCCTAATCCTTCTCCAATATCGGAATATAGCGAATGTACCAAAACATATCATTTTTAGTATTTAGGGTTTTTCTAGCTCGGGGTCAAACTAGGGTTTGACTTTCCCAGAGTTTCACCCAGCCAAATTTCTTGATCCAGGTCTCTAAAATTTGGTTTTGATGAGGAGAAAAATACTATGCTGGTCTCACTCAAAAATTCCTCTTCTGTAGAAAGCCCTAATTTCCACATTGAAAACTGAAAATGCTCGGAATCGAATTCCGCTTCGACAGAAAGATGCACCCTTCAAAGGAGAGTCAGCCTAGCCTTCTTTTGCTGATTGATTGTGGAGAGAGAACCAAAAAATAAGAAGACCTAGCTTCTGTAGCTTGTGAAAGCTGCTCTATTCAGGTTAGCTCTGGTACCATGTTAAATTTTTCATATGCTTAGCTAAGACATCAGTATATCATTTCATTTTTCATAATAAAAGCATATAAAACAGGATCACTGAAAGAAACAGTATCACAAGAACAACATAGATTTATCCTGGGAAAACCCTAAAGGGAAAAACCCAGCAAAAGCTTCCTCAATATAGATGCCCCAAAAAGGGAAAAAGGTAAAACCAATAAGGAGATCAAAAACCTGATTCTCCTCCTTCTCCAACAACTTCTCTCCTCCACAAGTGCGCTATTCCAAGTGAGTGTGTGTGTCAAATGAGGAGCACTACACCTCTATTTATATTCATCCATTCACTTAAGTTTACTCATTTGACATGTAGGCTCGAGTTAAATCATGTAGGCTTGAGTTACACATGTAGGCTCAAGTAACCACACTGGGGTGCTGATGACCCACCTTTACAATTAGAGGGGACTACCTCATGAATCTTATTAGTTCTTCCAATTAGGAGCATCAGGGTACAATGTAATACAAGTGGCTCTCCCAGTAGGACCATCGAGGACCACAAAAAATACATATAGAATATTTGTCGAAGTTATAATATTTCAACATAATCAAAGTCAGGGAAGCCAGTATAAGGCTCAATAAGGTAAGCAAAACTCATGATAATGCAATTACAACTTGACATAAGGGAGCCCTAGGGAAAAAGGCCAGCAAAAAGATCAAGACGAGTATGAAGCTCTTGCGTAAAGTCATGGTGATACTATACAAAGAAATCCCACACCCTAAAGGAAAAATGTTGGCATGGGCACCAAATGCAAAACAAGAGCTAACTAGAGTACCCATGTATGGTCAAGCTCTACCATTCACATCATGTCACTTCTAAAAGCAACAAGAAGGTTCCATGACAAGATAGAATGGGTTCGTACCTAAGGTTATAATGAAATGGTCATAAGGTCATGCAAAGTGCAAACGTATGTGAAACCTAACCTATATGTCAGTTTAGACATAATACCTGAAATCGAAACGAATGGGTCAAAACCATGCTCAAAACAGACTCGTACATCATCAAATTAGTTCAAAACGGTCCAAAATGGTCAGAAATGGTCAAAAACTATAGAAAGTGGGTAAAAAATTTCAAAAAATTTCTATAAATAGTAAAAAAAATTAAAAATCCATACCATTTGAGCTCAAAACTTTTGATGTGAATTTCGGGAGCATCGTCCGACAAAATTCGACACCGTTTGATCCAGGTAACTTCTCATGTCCTCCTCTTCCTATTCCATGTAAAATTTTCAAGTTTTCATGGTCAAATTAATTTTTTAGGCCATCCCAAGTTGTACGTTTCGGTCCACATGGGTATCGAGGTTTTTTCCATGTATAGGGCTTGCCATACGTGTAAAAAACACCCAAACCCACGTACATACGCTGCTGTTTTGCAAATAGTCATGTATGAGGCCACAAATGAGGTTTTCAAGGGCAAAAGCTAATCAAAACTCTCGTTTTTTGTGCAGGATGGTGTTAGAGTGGAGGGAGAGAGAACATGGTGATGTGGAAGAGGCCGTGCAAGGTGATTTAATGGCCCAACAAGCATTGCGGGCATGTGGTTTGTATAAGTTTTGGTGTCTTGGCAGCCTGAGGGCCAAACCAAGACTCCTCCAGCTGCTAGTGGATTACTAGGATCCATACTTTGAGACTTTTCACATTGACGGGATGTCACTCAGCATAGAAGTTGAGGACATATACTTTATCATTGGTTTATTCTGACGAGGAGAGGTGGTAAATATTTGATCTCACGAGCCAGGAGGTGGATTGACTATTGATGAGTACATTGCGGTGTACTGCTTTTCGGACACGAAAAAGGTTGGGAGTCAAATCCCGACAAACTCTATCCAGGTTCTGGGACTGAAGGCCATACTATTGGAATTAGGCATGATAGCCAGATTAGCCTCATTCCATCAGGACTCTTGGCCACTGATGTTCTATGCGGTGGAGTGTATGAGACCCATAATGTATGATTGGAGCATAACGCTGTTGAGCAACATGAAACAACAGCTCAGTGACTACAAAATGGGTAGGGTACAGAACTTCAGTTTCTGCAACATATCGAGCATGTTCTTCTTTGAGCGTGTACCAGGGCTAAGCCCTAGAGTGGACATTCCTCCACACAGAGTTCAATATCTGACCCAGCGACGTTGGATAAATGTTATGTGCAGACTGGGAGGAGGTAGGGTGGATAACCCCCACCCAACAGACTTCTTTCCATGGTGGCAGAGGCAGATCATTGCCATCGATGACTACCCCTATGCAGGGATAGACTTCTGTGGAGATCCAGACATGCCCCTACCACCAGGAGTAGCATATGGCGACATAGGTAATGAATCCCAAACCCACTTTTTAAGTTTTTTGAATTATTAATTTTTTTGTGTTTTTTGATATATTGACTCAAAAGACATGTTTTGGTGTGACGACACATAGTGACAATCTTTCATGTGTATGCATATTTTGGACCATGATGAACAGATGGTTTTCCTCGTCATAGATGAAGGGGAAGAGGAGATGATATCATGGGTGCGGATGCGGAGCAGACGCTCCAAAGCATTCACATAAACTTCGTACGCTTGACGGACATGGTACCCATGGCGCAAGTCGAGGACTTTCCTGAGGCCATTCTGCGCTAGGTGGTTGGTGTACCATGGGCATGGGCTCAATTATTCCAATGGATAGCTAGAGCTGTAGTGTGATACCACGATCAGAACCCCCCTCCTCCTCAGGCTTAGAGACTTGAGAGTATTCCTTTTTGTACGACCGTGTATTATATTTTGGTGGCTCGAAAGCCCCAATTTGTATTATGATACTTATGTATTATGATGTCACTTTTTGGATGTTAATGAAAAAACTTTTATGATGATCGATTTTATTTATTTACATGTGTGCAAAAATGTATGTTTGTGATATGCTTATGGTCTATGAGACAAATGCCAATATAACACATAGTTAGCATATGAATCAGCAACTTGATTAAAAATTATTGAAACATGAATGTATGTTATATTCTCAAATTTCCATTCTAGCAGTCTCACATGTAAGAATCTTCGTAATAATATTGGATCCTTAATATGATATGAGCCATTAAGTTGTGAAACCACTAACTGCGAATCAAGACGTACCTCAAGAGAGAGAACACCATGTGAAATGGCATCCCGCAATAACTCAATAACGGGACTATACTCAGCAACATTGTTCGAAGAAGGCCGTAAACATACACCTCCTAAAGACAATACTTGACCCATAGGAGTATAAATCACCCAAGCAGCTGAAGCTGAGTTTTGAGTGTGACGGCTAGCACCATCGAAGAATCCTATGTAAACGAAAGACTCCATCGATATCTGCCATAAGAAACAGAAGCTAATAAACAAACCTGATCACCATAAGAAAGCCTAACTATGTAATTCAAAAACTATACAATAATATACAACAATCAGCCCTCGCTGAAGATCATGCATAGTATTTCTTAAGATAGAGCCCATTCCTATGCTCCGCTAAGACTGTCCCTTCATAATCCACTAGCTCATAGGTGCCCTTATCTAACACACCTTTGACCACGTAAGGACCATGCCACATGGGATTAAACTTCCCTGCCCCCAAGGGTTCTTTAGCTTGATCCCACAAAAGGACCAAATCACCTTCACTAAACTTTCTCGGATGGACAGAGTTTTCATATTGGACCTTGACACGATGCTTATTTACTTCGAGAGCCATTAAGGCATATTGGCGCTGCTCATCAAGCTACTCTAAGTGGAACAAACATTCTTCCAATGTGGAAGTGTCTGGTAAAATCTCTATAGCTAGCTTCAGAGAAGGCATTTCGCATTCAACCGTCAAGACAGACTCCACCCCGTGTACAAGCTGATATGGAGAGAAACCGGTGGCAGTCTTAACCGTGGTTCTATAGGCCCACAAAGAAGGATATAACATGATATGCCAATTTGTCTTGCTTTGTGCGATGGTTCATTGGAGAACGGACTTAAGTGATTTATTCATTGCTTCAACCTATCCATTTTCCTGAGGGTAATAAGAAGAGGAGTGCTCCTGCTTATACCCTAACTTTGAAGCCAACTCTTCCATCATTTTATTCTGAAAGTGCCTACCATGGTTAGTGACAAGCTCTTTCGAAATGTCGAACTGAGTAATAATTTGGTTGAAAACAAAATGAACAGCTGTCTCACCATCGGATTTAACTGTGGTCATATCCTCTTCCCATTTCGTGAAATAATAGACAGCCACTATAATGTGATGATGCCCCCCAGCCGAAGCTGGGTTGTAAACCATAAAGTCAAGCCCCCGCTTGGTGAAGGGACCGACGGTGACAATAGGATGTAATAGGGCTATATGCGAGCGCATATTGTGTGCAAACACCTGGCAAGGGTGACACTTCTTGATCGCATTAACACAATATTTGAAGATCGACGGCCAAAAATATCCTGCTCTCAAGATTTTTTGGGTTGTATAAATCCCAAATAAATGATCACCACACGCCCCTCCATGGAAATCATTTAGCACGACCTCAGTCTCATCATGGGTTAAACAATGATGTAAAATGGAATCTACCCCACGACGGTACAAAGTGTTATCCAATACAAGGTAGTTCTTATCTACATGGCATAATCGTTGTCGCTCACCCTGTGAAAGGTGGGTAGGGACCTTCAATGTTTGCAAATATACAATGATATCCCTATACCACGGGTCCAAAGTTGAGATAAGGAAAATATGCTCATCGAAAAATGTATCCTCATAAACCTCTTTCTCCTCCAAGCTTGGAAAATATGATATGAGCTCCACAAAGATCAATGATTTTGCCGAAACAAATTAGAGATCAAACTCTTGCAAAATAACAATCCATTTATTGTATTTTCCCCTAATCATCCTTCTAGTGAGGATGAACTGAAATGGATTGATATGAGCTACAACCAAGTTTTGGTGAAGGAGAATGTAATGTCTCAATCTCTGAACCGTATAAATGGTGGCCAAGGAAAGCTTCTCCACATGGGAATAATAGATTTTCGCATCAATAATGTTTTGGCTCAAATAATATATGACATGCTCGTGGAGCTCCTCATCCTCCTGAACCAAAACCATACCAACCATATCCATAGACGCGGCCACATAAATCAAGAAATCAAAGCTATAGTTAGGTGGACTAAGCACATGGGCCAATGCTAAGGCTTGATTAAATGCATCAAAGGACTCTTGGGCTCACTCATCCCAACAAAAAGGAGTGTCTTTCTTTAAAAGATGCATAAAGCCTTTAGTCAAGTTGGAAAAATTAACAACGAATCTTCGCAAGAAATTTGCCATGCCTTGCAAACACTGAAGGTGTCTAATATTACATGGGGGAGATAATTGAAGTATTGCCTCAACCTTTGGGGTATTGACTCTTATACCTTCCCTGGATACGATGAACCCTAGCAAGCGACCAACAATCATGAAAAAGATGCACTTATGAGGATTTAACTGAACCTAATAATGACGACATATTTTGAACACTAACCTCAAATGGTATGGATGACGCACTTTCAAATGAGAATGAGCAGCAAGGTCATCCAAATACACTTCAATAATCATTTTGAGATCATGAAAAATTAGGGTCATAGCCCGCTGAAATGTAGCTCTGGTGTTTTTAAGGCCGAAATACATCTTTTGATATGCAAAAGTACCCCAAGGAAAAATAAATGCAGTCTTATGTTGATCCTTGGGTTTGATATGAATCTGATTATATTCAGAAAAACTGTCCATGAAGGAGAATACCTCGCTTCCCGCACACTCATCCAAAATCTGATCAATAAATGGTGTGGGAAAATTATCCTTAGGACAAGCACGATTTAAATCACGGAAATGAATGCATATACAGATCGCTCCCTGCTTCTTATCAACTAGAACAGGATTTGAAACCCACTCTATCTGGGGAACGGGATAGATAAAATCGACTTTCAAAAGTTTCTCTATCTCAGCCTTAATGGCGGGTGCTTTTCTAGGATTCACCGCACGCAAACGTTGTCGAACCAGCTTTGCATTTGGATAGGTCTTAATCTCATGTTCGACAATACGAGGGTCAATACCTGGAATTTCCTTGTATGACTAAGCAAATATGTCACGAAACTCTTTACATAGCTCGGTATACTCCTTGATCTCATCAGGGGAACAAATCGCCCCAATGTAGACGTTCTCAACTTTGCCAGGATCACGAGAAATATTGATAGGAATAGTAGGTGATAAATTCTCCATGTTCCCATCGGCCATTTGACTAGGAGAGGTCAATGGAACCATGGGACTACCAATATTCTCGCTGAGAATCTCCCTAAATTCATCATGCTCTATACGGTCGAGTTCAGGAAGAAAATATGATCGATGATGTAATTATTCCCCAGACATAGCCTCAATAATGGCTTCATCCTATGGAAAAACATCATTGAGGAAATCATGTGCATGAGAGGACTCAACTGCCCATGCATGCAGCACATACAGGTCCTCCTCCTCCGTCTGCGAAGAGGAAGGACTAGGCTCTGCAACTTGATCAAGATTTGCTTGATATGCTACCATCGTTGCAGGCAATGACACATCTGTTTTGATAGGTCCAATTGAAGGACTCGGTGAAGGAAGAATCCAAGGATCTTCCATATGGGTAGTGCGAAAAGACACCAAATTCAACGAGGACGAAGCCCCACCAAAACTAGATATGATCATAAGAATGGGCATAGGACAGCTAAAGGTTCCCATAAGAAATGGATACATACCCACACCCACAATCCCAGTTTCCAGTTGAGAATGATTGATAATCGGGATAGAAGTTCCCGATGATGCATTAACACTCGGATTACAGAATGACGTCTGATCAATCGTAACGATATTCCCATTAAATGGGAAGCATACCACTTGAAAGAGAGAAGAGGCTATGACTTGCATACTATACATCCAATTCTAGCCCAGTAAAGGATTGTAGTCAAGGGGCGCATCAACCACCTCAACCTTGATCGCGACGGTCTTCCCTCCCAATTGGACCTTAAGAGAAGGAGGAATCCCGTGCGGTCGAAATGATCTACCATCAAAAGATGTCAACATAGTAGCGGATTGAGACAACTCAGGAGAAACAAAACCCTTCCAAGATGACAAAGACATCATGGAAGCAGCAACGCCTTGATCAATAATAGTGCATTTGATGGTCATATTAAGACATTCTACATGAATCAAAAGAGACATGTAGTAAGGCAAGAGAGGCTGTATTCCCATGGTTTCAAATTTGATAATGGAAGAAGAGTTATCATAATTTACCCTAAGAGCAGAAAGCAAGGCTCTCCTCTATGGAGGACAATTCTGAAGTACTTCAAGCGCGGACATTGTACAAGGAGTTTGGCCCAAATCCTCGACAAAGGAATAGTTCTGGGTGGCTCGAGCATTAGGATTATGCATTGAACGCTTTAGGAATCCCTTAGGAATGCGAGGTGCAACTTTAGGTTTATCCATAGGTTTTTTGATACACAAAGGGCTCTCGGGTGGAGCGGGTTCCTTTCCAAGGTCTGGTTGTGATGAACCATAATCCTTTGCATGAGTCACGACCTTAGTAGCGCACACCATGTTGATGCAACCATGACCAGTATTGGCCTCTGGAAGATTTTGATCTCAATCTGATGCACAATGAGGATCAATGGTCCTTGAGTTCATATTTTAATTGTTGGGTAAAGGATTAGTTAGCACGGCTGGTCCCTGTGCTATGAACCTCGAGGCATCTTCCATATGAGGGCACAAGTAAGTGAGGTGGTCCTCCTTACATAACTTGCAAGGGAACTTTACGTTACATTTAGTCTGCTTGTCCCTCCCAAAATTATGAGCATTCTTTTCATTATAATTAGAATTTTCGTTCTTATTCCCACCCTTATGATTATTTTTCCCTTTTTTCTTATTCCTTCCAGGCCGCTGGTTTCCCTTTTGGTTTGGCGATTGCATGGAAAGTACACTCACCGATTGGGTAGGTTGAGATGAAGCCATGGCTTGTCCTAATGCAGATTGATTAATTGGCAATTGGCTCACTTGTTTCACAACTAAATCCACAGGTTTGGTACTTGTATAGCCCATAATGCCATCGGCATGTGGCCCAGGCTTGATCTTGGGATTGAAACTAGATCGCGGAGCATTAGGTATAATATCATACAAAAGTTCAGATTGAGTGTAGATCAAATCCAAATCTTGTGCCCTAAAGATTGCTTGTTCCTCGTTTTGGACTCCGGATGTAGAAACATCCTTCGCAATGTAAGGTAACAACGACTTGAGGAACTAATCAAGGAGAAATTCCAGTGGTATAAAGGATTTAATCAACCGCTTTCATCTACACCACTCTTGAATATGATCCAAGATATGTGTGGCTTTGTCTTGTCTAAATGTCGACAAGAATTTGGTACCAACATCGTAACATACGGGTATCTGAAAGTGATTGGGGAAAGTCATGGAAATGTCATCAAATAAAACGTATGCCCCCCTTTGTAACTCTATATACCATTTCCCTACAAGCCCAGTGAGGGTGGGTTGAATTAGCCTCAAACAGATTGAATTGCCATGTAAGGAATTGGAAGAGCACCAAAGGTGAAAAGTAGTGACATGCTCACTAGGATCTTCTCCAGCTTTACCATCGAACTTCGAAATGTCTGAAGGAAGCTTGTTAGGGACGACCGACCAGGCCGGGTCATGAGATACCAGATCGTTCATAAGTTTTGATAAGTCAGGTAAGTTCAATGTTGCAAGGAAATGGAGCCTAGGTTGAGCTGGTCTATGCCACACTCCCTGATAGTTTTGGTTCATGTAAGGTTGATTGCTATAAATACCATGGCCTTGGCCATAATAACCTCCTCCCATTTGAACCGTATAGGGCTGCATGGAAGCATTGTGATGTGGGGTACCTTGATTATGCGGTGCTACAAAGCCATAATTGGAAGAGTAAGCAGGTTGTTGATACCTGTACCCATAAGGTTGATAGTTCTATCCATACTGCGGTCCATAAGAATGTCCATGAAAATCTCCATAAGGTGTCCCATGGGATGTCCCATGAGAATGTCCATAGTTAGGGATATGGGAAACTCCTTGAGATGGAACATAAGACGATCCAGAAGTAGGGATATGACCTCCCGATACAATAGGAGGTACTTGACTATGAGATACTACCATAGGAGCAGTCGTAGTATGAACATGGCTAGTAGCGATATTCTGACCCGAAGGACCATGTGAATGAGGGGGAGGAAGGGTTGTAAAAAATGCATTCAAAGGAGTAGGGTTCGAGGATGAAGGGACATGTGAAGGATTATAAGTGGTGTTCCCAATGGTCACTCATCTCGGTTCTGGTATCCGCATATGATTACTAACACTAGGTCTAGGACGGACATGTAAGGTTGCTTCCACTACTGGGATGGAAGGTGCAATGTGACTAGTGCTCCCAGATATCTTTGCATGGAAATGAATAGGAGTGCCCCTAGGTGTACTGCTAGACTCAACTTCTGACTCGACATGATGTGTTGGATCAAGTGCAGGGATATCATACATGCCATAACGAACATGACTAGTGCTTGTGGGTTCATAATGAGTCTTGTCACCTGGTAACTAATATCAGCGACCTATGAATGAGGGATCATAACCAGAATATGAAGGTATTTTCAGTGAAGGATCATATACAGGAGTAGGATATTCCTCCCCAACATCGTGAGGTGGAGAGAACATCTATGGAATCTCATCCTCATGATATCCCATAGTGTGTGAATCAAAGTGAGAAGTAGTCCACTCGGACTATCTATTTCTCTCTCCCAAAGGAGGAGGAGACATGGAAGGCGGAAGTCCTGCTAAACGACAAGAATGGCGAAGCACCGCGCTCGAATCCACAATGACTTAAAAAATGAAAAGACTCGATCTAATTACGCAAACCCTAGGCATGCATAGAGCACACACCTATAAAATGTAAAGCCAAATTGTAAGAAAACAAGGGTAGGATATGTGAGCTCCCGAATGAAGTAGGTATGTCTTTCCTAGGAGAGGCTTGAGACTCCCATACACAACTAGCAGAGGTTCGTAACCAATTATAGTGGCCCTCAACTTCAATGCATATAGCGACTGTGCTATCTGATCCTTACTTGGCTAGGACACCTGGAGAATAACCACTGTGAAGTACCCCCTCAATAACCTAGGTAAGGCAACTAAGGTCACCTCAATATAATCAATGCTTAGGCGAACAATCGCAGGCGGGATTGACCGTATGGGCAGGGTAGCAAAGCTTGAAACTCTCGAAAGAGCCCCCAAATAGGAATACAATCTTGGAAATATCTCCGGTGCTACTTAGTTACAACCATGGGCCACCCCAATCATAACCGCTCACACTGCCTCGTGATTAACTCCCTTGTAAGAGGAGGTTACTGAGAACACTAATTATATAAAGGAATTTCACACTCTCACCTGGATAGACACATAAATGTTTTGTTTAGTGGTCTTGGAGAATTTACTCACAATGAACTATTCCAAGACCTTAAAACCTAGTATTGTTGGTGCACCCTATAAAAGAAAAGATTGTAATTCATTTTATTATGCGTTGATTTTAATTGGCTTATTACTCAAAAGGGAAAATGGTCGTGCAACTAATGATGTTATGACGCAACAAGAAGTAAAATGCACACCTAACAATCAATGCTAATGCACTGTATCAAATTAAAAACAGGGTATGCTACTATCTGAAGTGAAAATTTTTCCTTCAAATGAATATGTAATCATTCATATATAAAAATATGACTAATACTCTCCAAGAAAACCTAATGCAAGTACCATGCAAATGCAAAATGCAAACAATGCATAATGATGCAAAAAGCAAATGTTTTTTTTATTTTTTGAATTAAATGAGATAAAAAGCAAAAGTATGAATCTACAACCCTCAGAATCTGCAAGCACTACTAGACAACACCTAAGCAAAGTACCAAGTTAAAAGAGACCTAATGCACTAATCCCAAAACAAAAAATAGAAAATGAAATGACAAGAACATTTTAAAAAATTCAAACTAAAAAGCATCTCTGGTCAGAAACAGGGATGTATACAGACTCCAGAAGCATCCAAGAAGACTGAGCAATCATCCAAACTCACCCAAAAACACTTAATCTTCCCCCAAAATGCAAAAATCAGGGAATACGCGACTGTTTGCAGTAAATCCGCGTATATACGCGGCTGTGAAGGAAAAACCCACGTACAGGAAGAAAAAGAGATAAAATGAAGGAAAAAAGACAAGTTGAGACAAAATTTACTCCTAAAAGACACTACTGGGAAAACATGCCCCTAGACCCGACTCAGAAACAGAGAAATCAGAGCAATTCAAGAACATTGAATGCCGAAAAAACCCCCAAAGGAAATGACTAGGAACTCCCCAGTATGGTCGCCAATTCTGTTATGGAGAAAATTTCCTATGGCTTAGGGTGTACCACAACAGATAGAGTAACCACAGAAATCAATCCCTTCCCAATATGCAAGAGAAATAAAACATCTAACACTAAAGGATCTCGAAACATACCTTATTCCGGACGGTTGATGTAGATCCCCATTGAGCTTTTCCAATCCCACTTGTGTTAACAATTTGCTCTCTCAATAATCAACAAACAAGACAAGCATGCTATATAATGGTGTTAGACCTACTCTAGAATATATAATCAATAATGTATAAGCAATTAAAAGCATCCATGGATTCAATATTAATTTAAATGCACATCATTGGACAGGAAAATATATTGCTATTAATATAAATCAAATATTACATGAATGACAACCTCTGTCGGCACATCTGCAAACTGAAGAAACTGAGTCCTCCACCTGGGCCTCCACCACCTCAATCCTCCATCTCTCGATAGCAAGCTCACAAACAAAGGAAATCTTGGGAAGAACACCAAGTTATCCAAGGGACAAAGGGTTATAGACTCAAGTAAAAGCAAGCTATGGCAACATTGGACTATAGTTTTCTTGCTCTTCAATTCCTCTCCTTCAATGTATGCAAAGGGTTCCTTATATAGTGCTTCAATGGGGCAATGGAAGGTCAAATCCGAGCGATTTCGTGATGAAAATAACAGGTGTTTTTAGGGATGATATTGGAAACATCAAAGGTACAAAACTAGTCCATGGGGTCCAAAGAGTCTATAGAGGGACAGGGAAGGCCATAAATGTTTGATCTATGATGTGTTGTAAAATCAGCTATAACAAGTATCCTTGAAAAAGTTTCAGCCATTTCATAAAATGTATAAAAAATAACATAACTTCCCTTTTTCAACTATTCTGAGTTGTTCCTTGAATGAATTCTTGCTTGGACATAGATTTATGATATATCTTCAAGCGGGGTCCATTTACCACGAATGCATCCTGTTCATAATGAATTGTTCCCATTATTAAAAACAGTCACAATTTCATATTACCTTGTGGTATTTTCTTTTTTTATAAGTTATGAGCTGATGTGATAATAAATTTCCTGAAAGTCTAGATTGGAGTGAAGGTATAAATTATGTTTAAATATCTTAGTCATTTTATTGCAAAAAGAAAAACAACAAAGTTGCATTACTTTCTAAACTAAACATGAAACTTTTTATTTATATACATGTTTTCCTATTCTACCTAAGAAGAAATAAAAAAATTCTATTCAAGTATATGAACTCTTCTAATGTAACCAAGTGTGAAGCAAATTGAAAAATATACCTTTATCCACATATGAAAAATTTGTTGCAGTGATTACCTGGGTATGGAGAACCAAATAACTTACTTGCTTCTGTAACAGAAGTTGTTGAAGGAGGGAATGGTGTTGTGGTCTGGTTACCTCTTGGAACCAACTTTCAATGTAGTCCTGGTACTCTCCTTCCTTCATCATGTCATGTAGATCCCATTCTCCTGATTGATTGATTTCAAAAGTGCATAGAGGATATGCTGAGAACTCCTCAATTTTAGGCTTCTCTCCTTTGGATGTAGTCCCCAATATGTCAACAACTTCTGAAGTCTTACAAAGAAAATTCTTTTGTAGCTCTTAGGAATTTGGTTCATCAGTCATGTCAAGAGAGGTTGATAAACTCTTAACTACTATCAGTATGTGTTCTACCTGATAAGAAGAATTTCCAACCGCTGCTAGGATTTGTGAAAGTTGTCCCAAATTAATGGTCACCTCTGAATCCATTTTGTCGGCTGTTTTCTTCCTGTCTCGCACAAGGATTACTGTCTGGGGTTCTTATTGCACCCCATTTTTAGTTTTGTTTTAAAATGATTCCAATCAAAACTACCTACCACTAAAAACATATTTTCATAACTCAAAATCATCGCTCTTGCATGAAATAAAACACTGCTGTATGAATTTAAATTGTGGAAAGTAAACTCACCCAAACTTGCAGAAATAACACTTGCATAAAATAAAATTGTAGGAAAGTAAACTACCAAAACTTGTGGAAAGAAAAAACACACTTTTGCAGAAAAATAAATCAAACATGTGAAGAAATGTGAGAAAGGAACAAGAAGGATTTGGGGCAACCCACTTAAGTGGATTTGTTAGGATGTTACCCCATGGAAATCACATAGTGAATTCGCCTTTACATCTTATCGTTTTCCCCTCCCCCTTGTTGTGAAATGTAAAGGCAACCTATCTACCTAGAATTCACCCATTCAGCACCTCCCCAGCAATGGCGCCAACAATTTCTGACAAAATATATAACTAATTAATTTTCCTTCAATTCAATTATCGACCAAGGAGTCGTAGATTTAGAGGTGCTACACTGTATGTGCAGGGTAAGATTGATTATTCTAAGATCTATTAGAAGTTTGTAGGATGAAATATAAAACACACTCTGATCACTATGATTTTATTAACAACCTAGCCTACACTCTCTATCATTCACTTAGTAAGTAAAAGATGCATGTGTATCTAATTGATTATATAGGAAAACAATCAACCTTCCACTATATGATATAAAGCAGAAAAGATGTTCAGATTAACTATTTCTTTAGTTCTAAAGAACATGTCTGTTTCTAAACTAAAACAAGCACAACAAATGGAAAATTTAATCTACTTTAATGAACTATCTAGCTAATGAAGCAACTACGGAATCAAAACTCCCTAACAATCTTATGATCACTAATCTAAATAAAATTAAAACTGTAACTTCAATATATAAACCACAAGCAATTATCTTTAACTGGGGCTCAAACTACACATCACTGATAGGCACAAACCCTTCAAACATTGCTATGCTATTCTACAATTCGAACTAACTGTGAAAGCATTTAAATTAGTGAATGGTTGCTCAAAATATTAACCTAATACATATAAGGAGCATTAATGATCAAATCTAATAATGTGTCCAAATTGGTTTAATAAACTCAGAATGATGAGAATCAACGATCATCTCTCAAGGAAGTGTTGAAACAAGTGTTGGATTGGCTACATGATTGGGTACTGGATTGAGTGCAGATCTGGGTACCGGATCAGGTGCAGGAATGAGTACCAGATAGTGAAGGAAACCTACAACATAAACAATTTATTAATAAAGACAATCTCTCAAACTTATATTAAAAATAAACAATTAAAATGGGATAAATGGCAAGATTGTACCTGGTTCTGATTCTTGATTGAATATATTTTAAACCCATGAAAATGATGCCTAAGTGATAGTTCATAAGAGAAAATGCATATAAAAGACTTAAATTATGGATCAAACATGGAAAAATGGAGGGCCATAAGGGATTTGGATTTGTAGAAAGAGATAGTTTGAGAATAAAATCCCATGGTTCACCAAGTTTATCTTGAATCATAATAAGTTGATCACATTGAGACAAATGCAATTTGATATTTATACCTAGGAGAAGGAGCCAGAGCAAGGCTTGAGAATACCCCTCTTCCCAAAGACCAATGCTCCTTGCATCGTGCCCCACATATATTTGATCTTATGCATATTTTTATAATTGGATATGCTTTAACCTTTGATGCTTTACCCAGGATACGTGTGCCTCTACAAAAAATTTATATTTTTCTCAGTCATTTCTATCTTGTCAATAAATTTTATAGGTAGGGGAATTGATGAGCATCGAATGGTTACAATTCAGTCTTGGCTCACTAAAGCATCTATGTAATTTTTCAAACAACTAGTGACATTAGTCGCCTTATTCAAAGTCACTGGTAAGGCATAGGTTATGATTAGAAATAATAATCAAGATCATACCACTTGTTATATAGGCATGACTGTCCACTCGTGCTATCTGATGGATATTATGAATATTGTTTGAGTATAGAATATTTTATCAATACTGTTTTTGGGACCATGCAAAATAGTTTATAGGAATGAACATTTAGGCCTGTAGGTGATCATGAAAACAATGACCCATTTTTGTGCATTGAATAAGAAGATGTGGGTCATTGAAACACTCAAAAATCAAATCACATGAGTGTTTCTGAACAAACATGGCCTTGGAAAGGTTTGGAAATACAATAAAGACATGTGTAGACAATCAACTGAAAGGTCAGTAGATATATATAATTTTATGGAATACCATCACTATGTTTTCCACATGGGTGCTAATAAGCTTCTTTTTGTTATGCCAATCCTGATGTGTGGGCACCTATTTCATTGCTTGTGAGACCTATAACAAATACATAAAAAATTTGTAACTCTCTTCGTTTACTTAAATAGAGCTAGAAGGTACTATAATCACTAGTTTTATGTTATTTGATGTTTCTAATATATTTAAATGATTGGACCACATGATGACCCTACTGAATTTATTTTGTGAATTATGAATATGTCCTTGTAGATTGGACCTCATGATGACCCTACTAAAATTATGTTGTAAATTATGTATTTGTCCATGAATTTTTTAACTTGGTGTTCATTTCTAGACTCCATTGGTGTTGTATTGTTGTTCAGGGAAATACAACCTTATAATCTAGGATCCAGGGTTACCAACGTACTAAAATAAACTTGTAGACATTCAACTATTTGAGAATCTGATAGAGAAATAAGGAAGAAAGTAAGTGTACCTTGTTTATGGAGGCTGGTCCTAGCTTTCTTCTTCAATCTAAATTGCTCCAACAACTTCTAGGGAATCTTCACACCTGCAAAGAGACATAATTTTCCTATAATATCTTAGATGTTATATAATAGATTAATGAAATAATATGCTTGCAATGAAATGGCAAGACAATTCAGAAATTATAACACATAAGAGTACAAAGACACAAAATTGGAAGAAAGCCTCTCTTTATTGATAAACAAGCGATGGAAGATTACAACCAATGTATGATACAAGTCCTCCTCTGCTAGCCAAGGAACTGTGTTTTGCTGCTCCAAGATCTCCAAAGGAAATCCACCAGCATAACTTTGCTCTCTCTTTGATGATTGTTTAGCTTCAACCCCTACCCTGTATTTATACTTGAGGAAAGAGAGAGGTTACAAAGGTTGAGATGGTTGAGGAAGTTGGGATAATTATGATTAGGAGCCCAACTATCCTCGACTAATTTTTTTTTTTTTTTGGATTAGGGCATTCACAACTATTGATACTAGAAGGTCGCAAGTCATACACAACTTTTATAAGGGAAACCCACATGTACAAACCATGAGCACGTATTCGCGGGTTGTAATGTAGATACTCACAAATGGTTCACACGTTTCAATGGAAATAGTCTCGAATTCTCCTTAATCACCTTATAAAAAATAGGTAAGGCTGGCATGATAATAATATATGAAGGCACATGCACATCTATAAAGTATTGACCACTTCCATCCATTTTGTCCTTTTGTGTACCGACACATTGAGTGTCAGTACTCAGACGAAGAAGTGCCAATACACAGGATAATATGTATGGATGTAATTTATTTTAAAAATGGTGTTTGAGTAATATCAAAGTAAAGTTTTGGTTGGAACTAATATCAACTGGATATTAATTATATTTTTGAAATATATATCTTTTCTATGGGTATTGCTTCACTAAGGATATTTTCTTTGAAATTGGTTTATGAAAATTAATTTAATATAATTTGGAATTTGGGAAAGAATAGTAGATAAATTAAGATCCATTCACCCTATTTTGTAGTGTGTTATGGAACTGATATGATGTTTTCCATAGTTAGTTTTCATACTTGTTAGTAGTAACTGTTTAACACCAAAAATTGTCCACATAGTTTTCTATGCTCCAAACCATAATTATACATCATAATCCCACCATTATTTCCCCTATTTTGACCTTCACAATTAAATTCCACCAAAATTGGTCCAAATCATCATTATTTCTCCCCCCATAAATATAGGGAAGTTGGGAATTTATTGCAACATAAACCCCATTCTCCCAAAAAGGATTAAAAAACCAGAAACTGAGAATGGGTAAAAAACTGTGGATAAATACCATACACTATGAAAAAAAAGGGGTAAGAAAAAATTGGATCACCCTATAAATACATTGTGAAGGTCTCCCCACAAACATTCCAGGAACTGTTTGTCACAAAACTTTTGATTCTTGAAATTTCTCACTTCCCACACCTTTCACCACAGCATCCCACGTTGCACGTCGATATCAGTATGTCTAAACTTTGATCCCCTTCTCGGTGACAACCCTGGTCAGAGATGAATGAATATCAGGATCATGGGAGCTGTTGGATCACATCCTCAAATGGCTGCAGTGGCCCATCTTATTGAAATCTATGTTGTTTTTCTATTTTACTAGTTAGATCATAATATATATATATATATATATATTTGTTTCTTATTTTAATAGTCAAAGTTGAGCTCCTCCCTTGCACCATGAACTCTATCCTTATATCCGACTGATCTAAGGTAGGTGTTTTGCACGTAGTTGGAGAGAAATATCCACTACAGTTTTGGTGAATCCACTGGCTTGATGCCCTTGGATATTTGTTTTTGTAGGAGTTTTTGCTAGTTTTTTCTACTTGGTTACCCTCAACCATCACTGATCTGACCCCCTTGCAACATATACCAACCAGTCCTATCACAATGCATGCTCCCCCTGCCTTAGCCGACAATGTTTCCTTAAAAAAATTTCACTTACGACCATATTTCACTTATCCAATAGAAAGATGTGACCTAGGACACATATTTTTACCCAATAAGCGCTACCTAGGTCACGCCTTTTTCCTTTATAAGTCCGACCTGGACCTAAAGTCCATATCGTGATTTTCCAGGCTTCTGGAGTGACCCTGGTCGCTTATGTGACCCAGTTTAGTGTGATTTGTCGCATGAAAACCCTTGTTAAGTGCCACCTATATTTTTCTCTTGATTTTTCGTCTCGATAACGATTATTTTATTTTATAGTTATGTGCGACCTCGACAATGATTGTTCCATTGACTAGTGTGACGTGAAATTTTTCCAGTTGTTTGAGACCCATTCGAGAACCCCTGTCTGTGTCCTACCCCTTCCCTGACTGTTTCCTTCCAGATTTGATTTCCTATAGCCCCTTTGGTTTGTCTTATTGTCCTATTTTCTTTATAAGTGAGCCCATATTAGTTGAGGTCAGTATTTGATACCCCTGTGTGTTTCCTACACCCTATGAAGTTCCTTATGTGCTCATTTACTTGTGTATGTTTTGTTATCTAGAAAAATTAGTTGTTAGGTGTTGAAAATATTTACTTTCATTACTATTATTTATTTTTCAGCATGTGCGTCTCTGGCATGAGAGAGCTGGGGTTTAGAGATTACACTTCACCTGTACACACACCTCACACCTTAAAATAAATGCTTGGTTCATTACCCCAAGCTGAGCCTAAAATTTATCTTAACTCAACCAAGATTGTAACCTCATTTGAGGACCAAAACAATATTGTAGTTAAGTTAGGACACTGGGGATAACAATCCAAATAACACCCCTTTGTCACTTATGTATGAGACATATTTGTTGTCTTCTATGGAACCAAAATACTCTAGTATTTGTTGACACATTCATAACCAGTTTATCATGTGGCCTCCCGCTTTGCAAGGGTAACCTGCAACGAAGGGGTTCCAAAATTCATGGTGGAATACTGCACTCCATTCTATACTGACGCCTCACACTTTATATTCCTCCTCATGCATGCCAAGGACCATATCGAGTGTTGAGGACCAAAGGGATGAAGAGCCAGGAAACCATCCCAAACATGTCATGAATGAGGTATCCTAGCTTCCAGCCTCTTAGGGATATTTTACTCAAGGTCCCTCTTGGTAGTGGGATTCTTTTAGCCTTTGGTTCTTCCATTTCATATTGTTTGACTATGGATTTCACCACCCAACAAAGGATATGATTTGTGAGGGGCTTTCATATTGTAGCTAGGATATTTCTTGCACTTATACCCTATAGGTTAGTGCATCATTTTATTCATAGGTAGTGTTGTTTGTTGGATATATGGCTGCTTTGTTGTAGACTCTCCCGTTATGACATGCTGTTGCACTTCAATTTTAGAGATTTATTTTTGTCATGTGTGCCACCAATTATTAGCTCACCTTCTACACACTTAGCTATAATTGGACTTTTGAGCATGTGTTTGACACCCTTGAGCCTTCACTCATCATATAACACACCATCACATCAACATTTCTCCACCATGCCACTCTCAGATCCTTAGGGGTCATACCCATCAGTTTGGTTCCTTGAACCATCATCATCAAGATCCATATTCAATGTCGTTCACCACCTTTAGAGCTATACACTACATTTGAGTGAGATTCAGATTTAGATTCATATCAATTTGAACCTACCTTTTTCACTGCCCCATCTAGCCCCATGGCTAGTGCAACTACCAACCCCTTCCAGTGGGGATTGTTGATAGTGGAATTGTGACCACTCCACCTATCATACGGGGTATCCCATATGTCAGACATAATGGTCTTGGTCGTAGTGGTCCCCTTGCCACCACACACTGTTGTTGGTCCGCTACACACTAGTGGTGGCCCCACTCTAGCCACCAAGGTTCATGCCATACATACATTTATGCATGGGTGCACTAGCCCTTTTACCACTATTTCGACTATTCACACCATCCCAATGACTACTTCTACTATCAGAAGTCATCCCTATCAACCCCCATTTTCACGCGACAACTTCATGCCCACTGACCCCATCACCATTGTTGTCCCTCCTAGATCTAGTCCAGGTCCTAGTCTACCATTCATGGCTAGTATCAACTTGCCCGATTTGACGTGGTTGATGAATGACCCATTGTGGTCTCCCATTCCTACCAAACTCCCTTTAGACATCCCTAAGTTTGAGGGAAATGTAGGAGAATACCCTTAGAACCACATTATGTCCTTCCACTTATGGTGTTCCTCCAATAACATAGTGGATGACTCTGTCCGCTTGCAACTATTCCAACGCACACTCACTAGTGTTGCATGTAAATGGTACATTGAGTTTCCCCATGCCACTTATCCTGATTTTTCCTCATTAGCAATGACGTTCCTCCAGTACTTCTAGCTACCTGTCCCTTACGAAGAGGTCATGGAAATCCTGTTATATTGTAGACAGAACACTGCTACCAATATCACATATCACATCTATGAGTGGCCTCATTGTGGTAGTTTGCGCAACATCTAGTTATATGAAAGGATTTTCCTTGATTGGTTTATGAAAACGTTACTTCCCCTATCGCCAAGGATGTTGCATCCAAGCGCCCAAAAACTGAGGAAGAATCAATCCTCAAAGCATAACAATTCAACCTTATCTATGTGCAATTGGGTTACCTTTACACCATCATACCTGACGCTCCTTGTACTGGCTCCTCATGATGCTATACATTGGGGAAATCCCATGCTACTGACAGACTCATTAGCTTTATCACCCAACACCCCCACCTATACACAACCTCTCCTTCAATGCCACCTCACTCCGTAATCCTGCTAGAATTTCCCAACCTATCTACGCCCCTTACTTTTCATGCGCATTGGCTTAGTAAGGAGCCATACCTTCATATGCATCTCCCACACCTGTTCCTCATGTTCGTGGACTAAATTTCCTAGCCCATGGAAGTAATGGATAGATGGTAGGATTTCCATCCCCTCCAGTTGCTCCTACCTACTACCCACCACCTATGTAACCTACACCTACTCCACCCCCGACTCCTCTTATTCCTTAAGGACAGGTCTACACTCAATAAAACCTCCCTAATCAAATCACCCCCAATAACCAACAAGGTTAGGGAAGAAGAAAGAGAGGTAGGAACTGGGGAAAAAACCAACCTCAAGGAGGTGGCCAACACACCAACCCTTTGAATAACTTTAGAGATAATTCCCCTACATAGAACCCCCAGCATCCACCTAGACCTGGGAAGAACCCTTAGTTACGGACTAACCATCCTTATATTATTTTTGATGTTTATGGCCATTATACACATCAGTGCCCCTAGATGCATAGATTCCACCACCTATTATAGGCCGAAAATCAATGTGAAACCAATGTTGCCATGTTGACACAGCCAAACCCAACACCACAAGTTCCTACTCCTATGGTTTTGTAGAACCTGTTACTGAATCAAGGAATTGTTGCACCCCAAACCTTGGTACCACCAAATACCACAACTGCTTCTTTGAGTCAACCCACCGATCTTGGTGTCCAACACCTTTGAAATTGTCATCCAACGTCAACTTACAAACTCAAAGTAATTAATATGGCTCCACCACAGAAACCATTAATCCCTTCATGACATCTACCTCCACCTCTCTCCATATGTGCTTACATTTGCCAAGACCCCTTATGGACGAGATTGCCAATGTCCCTATATTTCCTTTGTGTTGCATCACAAAAATCCCTACTACTAGAGCCACCCTTAATTATAGTATCGTCGATGACTTGGACCAGTCTTCCTCTACCATGTCTGCTCTGGAAGTCTTATGAACTTGTCCTTCGCAACACAAAGCCTAGTTATATTCTTTAGGTGCCATTGACCCATCTGATTCTAGGTTGATCACTTTCAACTTGGATCAAAAAGAACCTCAGATTCCATCATCCCTATCCTTCCAAGTTCCTATCACTATTCATAATTTGGTCATTCATCGATGCATCATCGATGAGGGTGCATCCACTTGCATTATGTGAACCTTTGTTTGGAAAAAGGTCAGATCTCCAACCCTTCAACCCTCAACCATCGTCCTTCGTGCTTACGATGGTCATACTGCTCAACCGCAAGGCATTCTCATGAATTTCCCCATTGAGTTTGTCGATAAAACCGTGTTGATTGACATTGAGGTTGTAAATTCCCAACTAGATTACAACCTCCTCCTTGGCCATAGTTACATGTATGCATGCGAGACATTGCTTCTACCATATTTCGACTCATGATGTCCTCCCATGATGGGAATATTGTGAATATAGACCAATTGACGTACTATGATCGTAAAAGACAAACCACTCCAGAGCATTTCCTCCCCACCATCAACACCACCATCGATAACGTATCCATCCCCTCCCTATTTTCCATTGTTCCAGGCCTATTTACCAACGCTATTTTGATGAACACCTTTTTGTCCCTCCTACCCCCTCCCTCTATGGATGACATATCGAATTTGTGCACCATCACATCCGTTAACCTTTCGACCTCATCATAACCTCAGCCGTAGCCCCAACCGCAGACCCCAGGGAGTTGTTGGGTTTCATTTTCTGCACACATGATTCCCTTTCTCTGTCCACCCTCTATAATTGTGAGTAAACCAGTCATATCTATGCTCAACCTTCCAAGATTCACTTTAGGTATTCCAGTGTGGTACCTTGATCCACCCAACCCGACCCAAACACCACAAATTGTATTGACACTAGACCATCCTATTGAGACGATATCACACCCACCTCCTTGTACACAACCGATTGCTTTTGCATCTACTTATGCACACCATCCTCCCATGAAGATTGGGGGAAAGGTACTTATATGATCCAACCATTAGTTGGCATGTTGTCTACCTTTGACAAAGTCTAGTACTTTGACTACTTGACTAATTCAACAGGTTCAACATTGGATTCAACAATTTTGAACCTCAACACAACCGACCTCGAAAAATCTCGACAGATTCTGCATTCGACATACAACCTCTTGACATGCCTTGTCAACACTTGTCGAAAATCGACAGATTGACTCTCTATCATTTGTGACGGTTGAAATTTTGAACCGTTATAACTTCTTGTAACTGAACGTAACGGGTAGTCACATAAGTGTCTTAGAATTATATATAAACATGTACCTTATTGTAACAATCAACCAACCTTCATAAATAAGAAGAAATAATAGAAATTGGTTTGAATTCTTGCATATTGTCTGTGCGCATAATTTCTGTCGATATAGTGTAATTCCTGCGTTTATTTTTCTTTTTCTAAGCTTCCACCATAACATTGCTCAACTCATTCAGTCGACTGTAGTCCCCAGCATGCACCTTAGCATGACCTAGATAACTAAATCATCGATAGAACCATGTACAACTCCTACTTGTGCTTTATGCGAGGTCCTCAACCATGCGACTCAATATTGTCCTGACTTGCCATTCCTTCGCACCCACATGCACACAGTAGTAGAGACCGACGATGCTTTAGTTTTCAATGTACCAACCATCCATGCAATTAAGAACAAATCACTATGAACCAACCACTCATGTGTAGTTTGTGGCATATACATTCATTATTCCCATTATTTCCCAAACCTACCTGAGTACCAATCTCTCCTCATTACTCTTTGCAAGCACTCCCGTGATTCCGAAATCACTGTCCTTGAGGAAATTCACTCCTTGAACTCTTCCTCGGACACCAATAACACCATTTATATGATCTCTACTTCCAGTAGTCCTTCCCCCTCATCGACCATGAAAGATCCCTCTAATCTATCTAGCTGCTACTTCCACAATGACGAATATATCCTTGAAGCTCTTTCGACTCCTTAATATCCTTGGGATGATCTGCACCATTTCTCCTTTTTCATCCCCGATGAACCTTCCTCATCGTCGGATCAATTCTTTGTCGAAGTGAAAGAATTCATTCATGGAAGTGTCTATTGGTTCAAAAACCCAATCCCAACACCTGAAGCCTTTGAAGAAGGTAACTTGGGAAATATATTAACAACCATCAAAGTCGATATCTCAATGAAACCCATGATAGTCGAGGACAATACGCTAAGTGATTCATGCTCCCATAAGGAAGTCACCATCTACAAAACATTTTTTTCAGGAATTTCGTGATATTTTCACTTGGTCCTACACCAAGATGCATGGGCTTGATCCATCTATCAGTGAATATTGCATCGACACATGGACTAATGTTGCTGTCGTTCACCTAAAGCAATAACCCATTCACCTATCATAGTCCCCTGTCGTTAAAGATGAGATCGAAAAACCATGGAAAACAAGCTTTATATACCGCATTGCATATACCACTTGGATTTCCAATCATGTTCCCGTTAATAAAAAACAAGGAACAATTCGTGTCTTTTCATGATTTGAATTTGACTTGTCCTAAAGACAAGTTCCCCACTCTGTTAATTGACTAAATCATAGATGCATGTGCTGGTCATGAATTTTTTTCCTTCATGGATGGTTTTTCTGGTTAACCAAATCTAGATCTGCAAAGAAGATAAGTACAAAACCGATTTTACTACCCCTTGGGGCACTTTTGTGTATCGTGTGATGTTGTTTGTCCTTAAAAATTATGGAGCCACTTTTCAGTGATCCACAACCTTTTGCTTCCATGACCTTGTTCACATTATCCTGGTGTATTTCGATGACCTCATGAATCAATCTTGGAAGCGTTCTCAACATTTGGATGACTTACGACAAGTATTCCAGCATTGTCGCAAATACAACGTCTACCCGAACCCCCTTAAGTGTGTTTTCTGTGTACCAGCTCGTCTATTATTAGGATTCATCATGTCCCAGAAAGGGATTACTGTGGATCCTTTAAAGGTTCAAGCCATACAAAATCTTCCCTCTCCACGTACTCTACGCCAATTGCAGAGCCTTCAAGGCAATGTTTGCCGGTATATTCTAGATTATGCAATGAAAGTCCATGGATTTTTACGTTTTCTCCGTACCAACATTCCTTTTGTATGGTATGAGCAAGAGCAAGCCGCTTTTGATGCATTGAAACAAGATTTGACTTTCGCTCCATTTTTGTCTCCTCCCTACTTCACCAAGGAGTTTATCCTCTATGTATCAGCATCTAAAAATGCCATCCTTGGAGTCTTAGTCCAAGAAGATGATGCTATTCAAGGGCATGTGATCTATTGTGTGAGTTAGAAACTTTTCAGATCAACTTTACGTTACTCCCATGAAGAGAAAATGGCCCTAGACGTCTTATTTTTGGTCAGAAGATACTTCATTACATTCTCATAATCCGAACTCAAGTCATGGCTGATTCCAACCCCATGAATTATCTCTTGAGTCACCGCCTTGTCTAGGGTCATGCTACTAAGTGGATTGTCATTCTCTAAGAGTACAACTTGAAATTTGCCACACCCAAAAGCACAAAAGGTTTGGTTTTAGCTTCCTTGATGGCAGACTTCCCATAATCATTTACCTCTCCTCCTATCATAATCAATCTCCCTGATGAATGATTATTCATTATATCTATGGAATATCCATGGTATGGGAGCATCCTCCTTTACTTGCACACATAGAAATTTAGGTCCCATTTAAGTCGCGAATATCATCATCGCATCTGGCACCAAACTACTTGATATTTCCTTATTGATGATGTCTTATACCACCACGGTGTAGATTCCATATTGTTTCATTTTCTCACCCATGCTGAAGTCGAACAAGTCATGAATGACTCATAGTGGATCCTATGGTGGCCACCTCTCCGGTTTAGATACCACCCAAAATATTCTCCACATCGGTTATTTCTGGCACACTATATTTTCCTATTGTGTTCATGCAATTAAACACTGATGCAATCGCTAACTCTTTTCGCCAAAGGTAAGGACACCTCCCATGCCACTACATCATGTCATCATAGTCAATCCCTTTTGTAAGTGGGCGATCGACTTCATGACCTATAACCCTCCTTCGAATGACGATCATAAATACATCATTGTGGCTATTTATTACTTCACCAAGTGGGATGAAGCCATGCCTACATTTAATTGTAAGGTTGAAACTATGACACTCTTCTTTTTTAACCATGTTATCGCTCATTTCAATGTTCCCCTCTAGCTAGTCTTAGACCACAGTTCTCACTTCGAGGACATTGTTTGGACAGATCTCTTCCCTATGTTGAAATTTGAACACCAATATTCCTTTGCTTATTACCCTAAGGGAAATGGCCAAGTTGAGGTTATCAATAGGATCCTCAAAACCATGCTCCAACGAATTGTGGAAAAACACAAGACCAATTGGCACCACTTGCTCTTTTCCTCCATATGGGACTACCAAACATCGACTAAAACCACCACCATTTATACCCCATTTCATTTAGTCCATGATGTGGAGGCGATTCCTCCCATTGAATGCCAGATTCCATCACTCCACCTTGTCGTTGTGCTTCTACATGATACTTCACTGTTGGAAAAATGCCTACTTATGATTGAACAAAACAATGAGGACCACCATGTTTCTCTCCAAATGATCGAAGCAACCAAGACTCGATCGAAGTCCGATTATGACTCCCATGTCCACCCACACACCTTTAGCGAGGGGTACCTCATCTTCATCTACGATCAATCCAATGATAAGACTAGAAATGGGAAGCTCGAATCTATGTGGTATGTCCCTTATGTCATCCATCATTGTATCGGCAAGGGGGAATACCTCCTCGCTGACTTCGATGGTTACCTCTTGAAGAATCCCCACAATGGGGTCTACCTCAAGCGATTGTATGCCTAAGCCAATCAACCTGAATACGCTTGTATCATAGTTTTTATTTCCTATTTTGCATCTTTTTTACCATGAATCTCACAGTTTGTTTCCATGGTTGTTCCAGATGGATCCTACCTTTCCATCCTATGTTGGTTTTGCTAATGGTGCAAGTAGATGGTCTCCTAATCTCGCCTCAGTAGCATGGGTCATTTATTCCCCATCACATGAGTTGATCCATATCGATAGAATGTGTGTTGGTGTTGCTACCAACAACTAGGATGAGTACAATGGTGTCACTAGTCTCCTTACCGCTGCCCTTCACTTGGGTATTCGTTGCCTTGATGTGTTCCTAGAATCCCAGCTGCTTGTCGCACTTTTGAATAATTTATACCAGGTACGTGATACCTTACTCTTTAGAAAGTTCTTGTGCTCTAGACACTTGGTTAGACATTTTGAATCCATTTCATTCATGCATGTTCCCAGAAGTCTCAATAGTGTTAAATACAAAATGGCTAATGAATTTCTAGAGTAGCACATCAATCATCGCATATAGGAGATAAAATTCATCATGCATCATCGTATAGTCATGCATACATATGTCATATACATCATATAGGAATAGTCATCATCACAACAACAGACTCATAAAACCCATAAAAATACAAAAATATGCATCTACACGCATTCATATCATAATATCATATTCAATACAAAAAAGAGAATCTCCACAGGATTTATAATCCAAGAATACATATCATACACAATTCCCTATGCTCAAATGCATTAGGGGGAAACATCAGAAGATGTTAGTCCAGGTCATCCTCCTATGGCTCTATGTCCTCCTTAGTGTCCTCCTCCTCATCCAATCTCTCCTCCTCCATCGAGTCATCAACCTGTGTTGCTTCTCTGACATACTTAGTAGAAACTGCGATCCTCCTCATCAGAGATATCCTCTCTGGAGGAGCTCTATAGCATGCAGCGATCATATCATCGTCTAGGTACTTCCACCCATCGTCGATGAGCCCCTCAAATAGCCACTCCATGTCTAGCTGTAGTGAATCTAAATTAGTACTCCGTCGCCTCACTAAAGGTCCCCAGACCTATCTAGGAGGTCGAGGTGTCTTTGGATCTCCATGGTATCCCATACCAACGTATGGATAGTCCTCTATAAGTATACGAAGTTTCCACCACTATGAAAAAATATCCCAAGTGAAGAAACAACCTACCAAGCCACCTCCCTCCCTGATCATCATCTCACACTACCGCTACATCCAACGCTCGTGTGGTCCCCCTTCGCGCATCGCAAGATACAGTCACAATGTCGGTAACCACTCAAAGAATAATGAGGATAAAAGGTTGGGAATCAGAAACCCCCATCCACCAAGATATCCTGGTTCATCCCACGTCGAACCAATGTCAGATAAATTTGGACCCACCAATAATAGGTGCCCCTCATCACACCCTCGCCATCAGTAACTAGATGCTCAAGATCTTACGTGGACCTTTCGATCCCAGTATCCACAACACCATCGCTGCGTTGCATGAGTCTACAGACTCTTGATATCACACACTAGTATGTATGATGCTGCATGCACATAATCCTTGGCATAGCAATGCCAAGCACACAAGTCATCCATCAACATACCGCTCATGGATCCCTTGGATATCACTTGTCTAATTACTTCACCAAGTATCTCCCATTGTAGTCATCTCCCCGATTCCACAGCTATGATTCGCTCCCCATGAGTTAATATCATCTGCTACCAGGTAAGACCTACCATTATACTCTGAAAAAAGGAAGTTTGAGTCCCCTGTACTCCCCTTTCCTTGTTCCCAATTCACTGTCTCACTCCCATTATTATTCCATATATTTGGTTTCCCCCCTCGTGTCTCTATCAAGGAAACCTTATTGCCTTGGTAGTTGCAGGTCTCTCTCTATCAACGTCAACACACCTATTCCAGAGGATAAACCCAGAGGTCCCTTTATATTGGTTTCATCCACCTCATTGATGAGTTCCTTGGACCACCTGAAAGGAGTCCTTAATGCATTTTGGGTTGGTTTTGTCTCACGTGCTCAACTTCAGCTACATTATCGCACTATTTAGATTCATACAGGGTATTGATTCCTTCATTAATTGGTCAAAGACCTCAGTTGTCACTCGAATATAACACAATGGTGAGTATATTTTGGGACCCATACAGTTACATCTCCCTTGTGTTCTATGGGTTGTGTTGGCGACAGTGTTTGGAAGCCCCTCACTATCATGCTTCCGTATATCTCCAGTATCAGATGCTATTTATTACACCTCAGAGATTCTAAGTCTTAGTCATTGAGTCCATATAATTATGTAAACCTTCAGATTCAATAGAGAGTCAATTGTTGTGATATTTCATTCCAAGATAATGCCATTATTTCTATGTACCAATTCTTCATATCAATATTTTTATTTGGCCTCCCATTGAGGCCACCATTATGTACTTCTAGTTGTATGTATTAACTGAATCCCATTATTTGAGCCTTGATCCCCCTTTTTATATTGAGACATTGATACGAGCATGGGTATGCCCACCTCACCCATATATATGTTTGATATTATATGTACCTCATCCATTTTTGAGAAGTAATACAAATTAAAACCCACTGCAACTCGAATGAGGAGCCTCTGACTCCTCCATGGTTCCCTCCAGTTTCTTCACCATTGTCACCATTTCTCCCTTGATCCTATGATATCTATAGGCCATACAATGAGCTCCCGCCATCACACATTAGGGGGAAATATGTTAACACCAAAAATTATCAACATAGCTCTCTATGGTACAAACCATAATTATACATCATAATCCCACCGTTATTTCCCCTATTTTGACCTTCACAATTAAATTCCATCAAAATTGGTCCAAAACATCATTATTCCTTTCTCCATAAATACATGGAATTTGGGAATTTATTGCAACATAACTCCCATTCTCCCAAAAATACCAAAGAACCCTAAAATGAGAATGGGTCAAAAACCATGGATAAATACCATACACTATGAAAAACCATGGGTAAGAAAATATTGGATCACCCTATAGATAAATTGTGAAGGTCTCCCCACAAAAAATCCAGAAATTGTTTTTCACAAAACTTTTGATTCCTAAACTTTCTCACTTCCCACACCATCCCACGTTGCATGTTGAGATCACTCTGTGTAACCCTTGATCCCTTTCTCGATGAAAACCCTTGTTGGAGATAGATAGATACCAGGATTGTGGGTGTTGTCAGATCGCATCCTCAAACGGCTGCAGTGGCCCATGTTATTGAAAGGTATGTTGTATTTCTATTTTACTAGTTAGATCATAAAATAAAAAATAAAATAAATATTTGGTGCTTATTGTAATAGTCAAGGTTGAGCTCCTCCCTTGAACCATGAACTCTATCCTTAGATCTGACTGATCTAAGGTAGGTGATTTTTTATGTATTTGGAGAGAAATATCCACAAAAGTAATATTATTTTATGGATGAGAATCATAGTGAAAATATTGAAACTTTGCAGAAATTCATACACCCTTTATGCATAGTTGATAATTTTTATTTCTAGTCTTTATTGTTACCAAGTTCTTGTATTTGATTGCCATTTTCCATTCCTTGTGTAATTTGTATTGGAAGAGTAAACAACATGATCCAATGTTAATATTTTATTTATTCAATGAACATGTTCCTGATAAGCGGTGTATTAAAAATCAATCAACTTAGACTTGAACTAGGTTGAATTGACTCCCAACTAATTCAACTCGTCCTCCAGATCGGTTTGGGTTACTTGTTTGGTACCGAAGCGGAAAACTTGGTTGAATCACTATGGATAGAATTAGTGACATTTTGGATTGTTGGATGAATTAGTAAGAAAGAATAATCGTACAAGACTCTCAGTCTAAAATGGATTCTTTTTGGTCACTTTACATTTCTAATTAGAGATATTTCATTATCTTTCTAGGACTAGATTAGATAGAAAAGTACTACTTGGTGCATAAATATGTGTTTGGCTTTATGGATAATCAAAGATTTATTCTATAAATTTCAGGGGTATGCTTCACAACACGTTTTCTATGTGTCTATATTTTGCATCTTCATTTGACACTTCAAGACTACATTTCCAACTTCTTAGACATACACCATAACAACAATGTTTAAATATGGCATTCAACTTGCTTCTGTTTAAATATGGCATTCAACCTACTTACAAATTGACTACTTTTAAAATTGTTTGACTTTGAAACCATGATTTCAGAAATCATGGAGAAATTTATCTTTTAGCAAAGGGTTAAGAATGTTGGGATGCATTGTCTGATTTTTTTATTGGCTTTGTGCCAATTTCATCTTCTCATTGATTTCTGATTTCCTCCAAAACCTTTGGACCTGGGTTCTAATTGCTATGTTTTCCACTTTGTCTACCTTGAGTACACCATTTAGAAATATGATCTACCTTGAGTAAATTTTAAAGAAAAGGTTCATGACAATATTCGATGGGATGTCCCTCCAACACCTCTAAATATGTCAAACACCTGAATCCAACAATAAGCCAGCTTCAGAATGACCATCAAATTCTTAATTCCTTTATCTGACCACATGTCGATGAAATGAAATAGAGTTAAATGATGATCTAAAAATTTAAATCTCCTCATAGATGGGTCTCAATAAATAATTATCCAAGTTGTTTATCCCCTTCATCCAGTTGGTTGCTATCCAATGCCATTAGAATGATCTTAACGAAGGCTACATCAATAGTATTCTTCCTGAAGGCTACAATCATTTACTAACACAAATCCCAATATCAATAACCACTTTCAGTAAACCCCATATAGGGGAGGAGCATGCTTTCCAGGATGTGAACCTAGGTCATTTTTATAGTGACCACTCCAATTTGTTGCTATACCACAACCTAACAGACAACCTAGTTTCCTCAGTTGGTGTACGCTCCTTTCTCTTGAGTCTTGGTTGATGGATGTGTGTAATAAAATGTTTGTTTGCACATGGTTCCTCCTGGTTTTGTTGCCATCTTAACATCATACATTTTACCTCATCTAATAGATTTTTTTTTAAATGTAACAATGAGAATGGATAATTTTGTATTAGAAAGAGGTTGCGGTCAGATCATTCTCATTGTAAAGTTCCCGTCGTTCAAATATCTAGGATTATTGCAACCATACCAAGGTCATATTGAAAGGCAATCGAGGTTGGATATTTTGCTTTAGCATTGCCACTTTCATTAATAGAGTTACACAAATTTATTATAAAAATAATTATAAGCTTATGTGCTTCTTGGAATTCTTTTAAATTTGGCGAGTGTTTGTCCTAGGTTAGTTAGCTATCCTCCCTAGGACAATTATTTACTTTAGACCTTTTTATCCGTGGATTTATTTTTCCTTTTTTCCTAAAAATTTAGACTATTTGGATTTCATTTTTGAATATTATATGCATTTACAAATATTTTAGTTTTTGACCTAAGCTCCTATAGATGATTTAAAGTCTGTTCATAATTCATGCAAAAATTACAGAATTAATAAGGCATTTCTTATGTTTTAACATAGGCTGACAATGCATGTCATTTATTCAAAATGCATGTACGCTGCCAGCTCACCGAAGTTAGTTTTGTGTGCAGGTATAATCATCAAGCAAATAGGTTTCGAATTTTGTTCCTATTTGAGGACCGACAGTTGGTTCTGATTTGTACTAAAGAAAAACACATGTACAGTTCCACAATTTATCATAATTTTGAACCTAACAGCCTTTACTCTATTGGCTCGAGGTAATATGGTGTTTGATCTGCAAGAAGGGTTTTATCAAGGAACAATCTCAAGTGTTGCATCTACAGTCTCTGTTCCAGCCATGGAAATTGATAGGAAACCTCATTCTAGTGGTCACTTTCTCAGGACCGAACATCAGAGTGTGGAATGGATGCACAAAATTCCATTGGCTGTTGAAAAAGTGAAAGAAGCTGGCTGGTTTTCCATGTTTGAAAGAATTAGGGGATATCATACAAGGGTTACAAATATTTTTGTCGAATTTTTGATGGATCAGTAGTGAAGATTGGAGGTATGGAGTTTGCAGCGATAGAAGAATATATTGCATAGGCCATTGGTGTTATTCCTGAAGGAGAAAAATGGTATAAAAGACAGTCTATTAATGTGGATTATAGTCAGTTCCTTCTTCCTGTGCATAAGAACCCTGAATGGAGTCAAGGGATCCAAATGTTTTTTCTGTTGGAAGAGTGGCGAGATGTTTTATACATCATTCAGAGATATGTCACCTATGAACAAAGATTTGCAACTTCCTATCGATACCACATGAGGTTCTTGCAACATATTTCAGGTACAAATAAATTAAACCTAGCTTTCTGTTGTTGAAGAGTCTAGGAAAAATGTCTATTAGGGTTCGTTATCACCCCAACTCTTCTAGCAATAACATATTTCATCATGGTTTAATCAAACTGTTAATTACCCAAGAGTTAGAGAAAGAGGAAAGATCTTGGTCTCATTTCCTATTCTGGTTGGGTTTTAAGATTAAGTTTAAAGAAGTGAAAAAGGGTAAGAGAAAACAAAACCATTATAAGAAAAAAACAAGGGAGATTCCTGGTGATACAGAGGTAGAAGCCTTGTCTGAAAATGAACTTGAAAACCACCATAGGGAGGAGTTTCCTAAAAAGAGAGTGAACATTCAAACCTCTGCACAAGTAAAACAAAATAAGCTTGAGGAGTTTAAGAATGGTTGTTCAGTCATAAGTCCTATTGATGAAATAGAGATAGTTAAAAAAGGACTAGACCTTGTTTCTTCTTCTCTTAATAAACTATCGAAACCTACAGGACATTCATCTAAACCACTCAAAGTGTATTTCAGGCCTAAAAATCGACCTGTAAATAAACTTAGGATGGATATGAAAGAAATATTAGACCCTAAGTTTAAAAAAGATCAAGTTATAATTCTACAGGAGTCTTCCAGTGATGATGAAGAAGGTAAAAAATCAAAGGAATTATAATCAGTGTTGCATGAAGTTTTGAATAATATTGACCAGAGTTTAAGAAAGGTCATAGATCTAATTCCTAAGGACCGTCTTCGCAATTTTAGAGATGAGGACATGGAAGAAAATACCACATCATTATTTTCTGAAGTATAAGTTGGGGAATAATAAAAAAATCAAGCAAATTGCAATGAAGAAATTGTTACAGATGTAAATGAAGAATTTATTGTAGATTTGAATGAGGAAAAGATTGCAGATGAAGATTCAGAGGATGAGACGAAATAATTTGAACAAGAAAAAGACATAAGATAAATTGATCATTTTAGAATTCAAAAATGAGAATATTAGTTAGATCAATGATGGCCTAATGAAGGAATACAAGATGTTAATGAAAGAATTACACGAAGTAAACAAAAATTACACAGAGTTAATACAGGTGGCAGAGGAAGTAGTCAAGAGAAGAAAAGTGATGCAGGAGAAGAATGTCTAGCTGGAGAAAGATAAGGAGAAGCTCGAAGAGAAGCTAAAACATATGTCGAAGGAGTTAAACAGGTTACAAAGAAAATCACATGCACTGGATGGGTTATCCACTCTAGCTGATGCAGCCAAAAGAATTTGATAAGGTGTCTAGTTTAATGTAGTTTTGACACTTGTCAAAATTAGTCAGACTAGATATTTTTTCAGTTATATACTTTTCTATATTTAGAAGTCGAGACCTTAAAATGTGAATCTACACAAACAAACTTTGTTTTCACCTTTTCCTATATGTATTGTAATATTTTGATAAACAAAGGGAGACACACATGGGAGCCGGATATGCTTCGAGCTTGTACAGTTCTGTAATGTTTATCTATGTAAGAACTTATTTGTTTTATGAATGACTTAATATCTATATGGAGCTAAGTTTTGAACTTATATTGTGTGGATATTCTCTGGTTCTGTTTGAACCCTTGTTTACATTGTTGTTTATATAGATGTTTTCTATGTAGATAACATGTTTGCAAGTGGATATTGATGCTTACTAATATTTGAAATGTTATTTCAAGTGCCTGAACTTTTACATATGCTGCAATGATAAACAGTTTGTTTATTCCTTGTATTTATATGCTTTGAAACCTATTTGTTGGACTTAAAGTTGCACTGTCATTCATTTTTCAAAATATTGTCTTTATACATGTATCTTCTGATGTTTTCAGATTATTGTGTCTCTGTACCTTGTCTTTACACTCTTGACTTTTACATTGTTATCCACAAAACCATAAAAATAGTCTTTGATTTATGAGGTTCCTGAGCACTTCTATCCCGTAGTCTAGTTAGCAGACTTTAGGATAAAGAATGAGCTTAACGTTTCTATGGGATTCGTGGTCTAGCCAATTGTTAAAAATTAATTGGAAATCATTCAAGTTAAAATGATTTTATTAAAATAAAATATTGGAAAAAGGTGATATTATTCATTCAAGAAATTGTGGCTCCTTACCATACTATGTTAAAAAACCTTTATAAAATAATCGAAATGAATTACATTATCAATCAAATTTGTGGATGGAATCAAATTATGATTAATATGGAATGAAAATTGAGATCACTGTAAATTATATAGTTTTTTTATAGCCTTCAACAAACCCTTAGCCATAGGGATTGGGGACCCCCAATTTTTCTAATGCCTTATCAATTTCCTCTTCTTATCTAGATGATTCAGGATTTTGGTGCAATTGATGTTGTAAGATGATTTTAATTTCTTTGTTTCGTTTGTTTGGCTAGTTCTATTGTTTGGATTGTGTTTAAATGCTTATGCTTGATGGCTTTGATCTTTATTTTGATTTGAGGTTTGGGATAGTCTTGAAGGCCCCTTGCCATCTTTATTATGTGATCATGTGATGTTTTCAAATATATTATTTCTCATGAAGACCTTATCAAAGTGCCATGTTTATAATGTGACAATTTAGTGGTGGTTTTTTTTCATTAGCTTGAGGATGGCCAATGAATGTGTTCTTATAGTGACATATATGAGTGCATAAATATCTGAAGTACACTTGCTTATCCTTTATATGCATAGATAAGTCATGGCATATGAAATCATTGTATACATGCAATATGTGAGACTTTATATGATTTCACAACTATCAAATCCTCTCATATTATGCATAAGATATTACCATGATTGAAAAGTAGCATTTGTGGGTGAATAACAAAGTAATTTTTTCTAATCAAGTACCTTTATTTCCTAAAGGGATTTGGGCCTAGTTCATCTCATTATGATTCTGTTACTAATGCTTCATTGGTTTGTGTTAGGGGTGCTTTATTTTATGGCCTATATAAATGTGTATGCTCTCCTTATCAAGAGTTTTATAGTGAGGAGAAAATCAAGGGGATAGTGAGGAAGTATAGAAATACTTTGAAACTAAAATCTGGACATGTTAAAAGCATACCAAAGTAGATTTATTGATGTTAGAAATTGCCTTGCTTTATTTTTTATAGTCTAAATGCATTAAAGTTATGAGTAGGAGTAGTTGGCCATACCGGCTTGTAAAGCATCACTCTTATCACCTTGAGGTTTTCATAGGAAGTTCAAGGACCTAGATGTAGTGATATACTACTCACCAATGCGTTAATCCTCTTAGGTATTTTTAATGGGAGAGTAAGGAAACTCCTTCACTAGAGGAAGTTTCACTTCCTTGGTTTCCCATATGATGAGGTGCAATGATTTGTCTATCCCAAGTAAGATGCAACTCACAATAAATTTCTTGTCTTTCAAGTGAAAACAAGTATGCTTTAAAGTGAGTGGTGTCCTCCTCTACCATAATTGGTTGTGATCTTAGTGATATTTTTTTGGAGAAAAATACATTGATATTTTTGCAATTTATCATTGTTGCATTTTTGTGGTTGAACATGCAAGAGGTGGATCGATATGTTGAGGGGATAATATTTCTACATAGTCCCAATAATGATCATCCTAGTGTAGTGATTTCCCTTTTTTTTGTTTTGAGTCCAGAAAACTCATTTGTGTCTATTAGCATCATTGTTGCAATCCTAATATTGTTATGATTTTAAATATTCATTAACTCAAGGGTGTAATGTTCTTTACTATGATAATCTTCGATGCAATGGCTTGGTAACAAGTGGCAATTTTAAAGTGGTAGTTGTTTGCAAGAAGTAAGAGATATAAGTGTGCGCATTTGGACACTGGTAACGATCACACCAAGAGTTGTACACTATAGATTGTATATTTTTTTCCTTGGTGGTATTTTTCCAAAGATTGTGCAGCAATATACTTAATAGCTCTTGCTTACTATTAATATCTTGAATGGTGTTTTCCCTAGGAATTGTTAAATGAAGTAGACAAGGGGCGTCTTCTCTTATGTTTATCCTTGTAGCAAGTGAATTTTTTTTCTAGAGTAAGAGCATTTCAACCACTGGGAAATGGCTCAAACGTTTCCACTCATATCATAGACAATTCAGAGTAAGAAAAATGACATTAAATACATATATTGATGTTGAGTAGGTGCATTGTTCCCAAAGGGATTGTTCAACCATTGGACTTGATTACATGTTAATGATTTGATTGCAATGAGTTAGATATTTTACTAACATATTGAACAATATAGGTTCACTTTGTTAGTGCATTTCCATCTAGTTGTTTGCATGTAGGCTACACTTAGAACATAAGCCTTGCAGTCATTATGAGACGACGGATCTTGATAGAAGTTTGAGATGAAGGATGTATTTAATTATCATAGAGGATATATATTGGTGAGAAATTTGTTCATTTGTATAGTTACCCATGCATGGAATATATTTATGTGTTTCAGTCCGTGTCTATTTATACTTTATAAGAGCATATTCTTCCTATGTTAGAGCATAGAGAATAAGGATCCTCCTATATGTTGACATATATGATGAAGGAAAATTTATTTTCTATGTGATTATGAGTCTAATTCCAATCTAGTTGTATTTGTATCTCTTGTAAACAAGATCCAAGTAATGATTTTTCATTTCTTTTATTCATAACATTCTTATTTTTGTACTTATTAACAATGTTCTCATTGGTGACCTTAAATGCATAGGCATGATTGATTTATGTTTCAAATTCAAGTAATGTCTACAGAAAAGGTCAAACTTTTAGAAAATGTCCAAATTCATTTCCAACCATGGTTATTTACTAGCGGTCTTATCGAGGGTATTATTTTCCTTTTAATCATTCACTTAAGAACATTTTGTATCAATTGTAGCATGAAACTGGAATTCATACTTTTTGGGGAACTACATAGTTTTTTTTGCATCCTGATTACATACATGGAGCTACTAAAAGGTTCCAATATTAAGATTCATATTACTGATTATCATGATCGTGTGGCTATTGTTCATACTATTGAATTTATTTAGTTGATATAGATGGATTTGAATCTTGAAATCATGTTCAAGCTTTCCTAGATAGTATTCATGTTTCTCATGGTAGATAATTTTAAATTTTGCTTGTTATTTGATGATACAATCTATATTTACATGTTTATGCTTATGCTGCAGCTCAAGTAAAGAAATCCATTGAGGTATGATCCATGAGTTAATTGTATAATTAAAATAATCTAGTTCTTTTATGAATTTTGTACACTAACAGATTTGAAACTATGTAAGAGCTATACTTAGTATTAATTTCATGGTTAAGTTAAAAGTTTATTTAGATCTGAAATTTAGCTTCTATGGAGGGTCAAGTAATATTATTTCCATGAATGCACCTCTTCTTGTGTGATAGAGTGATTTTTAGTCTTATCTTTCTTTGTTTTAGAAGGAAAATAAAACCTTATATTAACATATACAATATAACTTGTTTTCCTGCAAGTTGCTCTTGGATTCAGGTTCCATACTTAGTCAAATAGTGTTAGTTTTTATACTTTAATTCAAATTGATTAGTATCTATATACGAAATAATAACAAGCACAACAAGATATCCAATATACACAAGATACACCAAGCACACAGATTTTTCTCAGGGAAACTATAAAGGAGAAAACCCCGCAAACTTCCTCAGAATAGTTTTGTCACTAAGACAATATCACAAGATGGAAAAACCCAATAATAAGATGTATTTTGCAGCTCTCTCTTCCTCTTATAGTGAACTTATCCTCTCTCTCCTAATGAGAACACGAGATAGTGAGTTAGTGTGTATCCAAATAGGGAGGGTTCCTCCCTATTTATATTCTTCTGTTGTGTAACTTACTTAACTAACTAGGTCAGCCAGGTTATCTCTCTAGGGATGACCTACCTAAGAAGACTCTAAAATAGATTTTACTTTATTTATCTTGTGGATTATTTCTCTGACTTACAACAAAGGTTTTACCTCAATGAACATATAATGACATCCCAAACAAAGGGAAAACATCTCTGACGGGGGTACAACAATATACAATGATAATATACATCAAAATATCTTCTGAAGTTACAATTACAACAACACTCCCTCTTAAATATAGAGGTATTCTCTCACCATAATCTAGTAAGGTCATCATCGTCGCTTCCTCCATAGTCCTCATCTTATCGATAATTGAATAGTGACATCTGTCAGATCTATCCATCATAAGAATTTTTTATAGAGCCATCCTTTTTTCATGCTGAGTGTAGGCCTAGTCCTCATCTAGGTATTCATCATATCCACGAATAAGCCATCATGTAGGTACAACCCAAGACCATACGTTACATTTCCACTTCAATCACCTGGGTCTCCTATCGTGGTCTCCTTGTATCTATATCATCTCATCATCACACATAGAGAGCATCCCAATCGCATACTATATATACAACATGCCACCTTCATTCTACCAACATAGGAACATGCCAGGATTGATTATGTCTCACAGAAAACCTCCATCTACCATTATGTGAGAATCATCTAGGAGCACACCCGATGCATTTTGTCTCTCCATGGTCAACCCACGTTCTACCAGCATAGGAGCACACCAGGACTCATTATGTCTCAAGGATAACCTATGTCTACCACTATGCAAGAATCACTTAGGAGCACACTAAGTGTATTCGTACCAGTGGACCTTTCATTATCTCCAACATGGGAACACGTTAGGATTGAGTAGGCCTAGGGATAAATTGCATTCTACGCTAGGACTGATTACATCCGAGGAAAACCTTCCAGGACTCATTACATCCTTGAATAACCTACATTCTACACCAGGATTGATTAAATTTGATGAAAACCTTCCAGGACTCATTACATCCAGGTACAACCTACGTTCTACGCTAGGACTGATTACATTTGACGAAAACCTTACATGATTGATTACATCTCGAGACAACTTGCATTCTACACTAGGAATGATTACGTTTGGGGACAAGCTATATTTCTTCCCATGTGAGATCTCGTTCTAGTGCATCTATGTTTTCAAATCTATCATCATCTCTTAGTATGGGAGAACATTAGGTCTGATTACGTATAAGGACAACCTGCATCTTCCACCATGCAAGAGATCAGTACTCCCACTTTCTAGGGATCTCGATTTGGGTGACACCAAGTCTCTCTATGAAGTATTTGAGCTTCAATCTAGCTAACGGCTTGGTCAATACTTCGACTATCTACTCATCCATCGCCACACACTAGAGCTTCAATCCTCCTCTCTGCACCATATCCCAAATATAGTACTACTTGATCTCAATATGCTTCGACTTATCATGGAACACCAGGTTCTCTGACATCTTCACGCAATTTTGGTTGTTGCAAAAGATACAATTCACCTCTAACTTGAGATCAAACAAATCAGACAGTAGTTTTTGAATCCATATTGCTTCACAACTAGTTGAACATGCTACAACATACTCTGCCTTGGCTATAATTAGCGGCCATGCAAGACTACTTCCTGCTAAATCAGGATATCACACCAGATCCAAAAATTAAGCAACATCCCAAAGTTCTCTTCCTATATGTGGCACTCCCTTCCCAATATGAATCAATACAAATGTGCAAGTTAATATTCTGATTCATGTCATACTTGATCCCATAGTCAATTGTACCCTTTAGGTACCTCAATACATGCTTTGCAGCAATTAGGTGAACATGTCTCGAATCCTCCAGGAACTGGCTTAGGGTGTTCACAACAAAGCATATGTATGGTCTCATATTTTTTAGGTACATCAACAAACCAATCATATGATGATACATCATGGAATCAAATCACTCTGATGAATCATCACACAATATATTCAAGTTCGATGCCATAGGTGTGGCCATTTCCTTGTAGTCCTGCATTTCGAGTCTCTTCGGAATCTCCACTCCATACTTTCCTTGACCAAGGAAGATCCTATTTTCATTCTGCCTCACCTCCATACCTAAGAATTAATGGATCATCCCTAGTTATTTCATATCGAACTCAACAACAAGCCTCCTCTTTGGATATGTAATGAGTTCATCCTCACTTGTTTAGAAACAAGTCATCTACATCTAGCAGGAGTATCACTGGTCTTTCACCTTCAACCTTGAATTGAAGTTTGGTATTTTCTTTACTCTTGGTAAAGCCTAATCTCACCAGGAAGTTGTCCATCTTGCCATACCATGTCAAGATTCTCGAACTCTGAGATATTCTGTATTCACTCTCCCCCTCTACATCCTATTCTCTCTGCATCGAGACACTGTGTTATGAAGTGACAGCTAGCCTCCTATGCTATTGATATTCTATGTATCCATCTATGTCATTCCTGAAGGTCACTGGATACATAGATCCTCTAGCTTGAAATTTTTTGAAAGTTCCTCTTGTACCCATTTGTAAGCTTTTTTCCCTATGTAGGATTCCATCTTCAACATTGTAGCAAAGGTTGAGATCTCCGTCACTCTAGGTGATATTCAAGATCCTCATGTAAATGTATGTGTTATCCCATGGGTTCCTTCTGAGATCGTACAAATCCTTCTGCACACATGTGTTTCTCTACTCGATATATACTCTTACATCACTGGAGAAGTGTGTCTAGTTAATCGAGCATTTCACGCCATAATGTACTCCCTCTTTTTGATAATGTACTCCCTCTTTTTGAGAAACCACGAAGGATTTCTTTGTATTTATCAATGCTTCCATTTGCTGCATGCATGATATTGTAGATCCACATGGAAGATAGTATGGAATTTCCTTAAGGTCTCAGAGCTACATCCTGGACATCATTCTTTATGATCAACTGGTACTCTTCGATCATAGTCTCCTTCCATTTCTTCTCATATGCTTCTTCATAGTTGGAAGGATCTGCATCAATGATGTCATACAACAGTGCCAAATAACTGGAGTGTGTATGAGGCCTCTTACTTTATTTGGAAGTCTCATCATACTTTTCATCATCTTGGATGATCTCTCGTTCCCAAGATGGTCTTCATATCTTGAGGTGGATCTGCTGCTCTATGTGGTTTGGTCATATCATGATTCTTCTATTCTTCTTAAGTTTTTTCTTCCATCACAGTGTCATTGAACTTGTAAGATTTAGGTTCATGTGGTTGGATTGAATATTCTAGTTGAATCGTCATCACTCAATGTTCTTCGGAACAAGTCTCATCCTTATTTTCTTTTAGGTGATTGTACATGATATTTACTACAAGTCAAATTTAGTTGCATGATTAGAAACATTTCATAATTTCCAAATCATATTAATAGTGACAAATTATAATGCATAAAGATATATGTCACATAGTCATGTAACTATATTAGTCAATGCTACAACATTCATCCATATCTCGTATACATACGGTAACACTCTATATTCCTCTCATCTCCACCAGAACATTATTAAGAATGTGCACTACTCCCAATATGTCAGAAAGGAGTTTTCATTCTGGATAAGTAGCAATGGAATGCTGTACAACACCATAGGCTACTTACCCATTACGTGCAAGTTAGTAGTATACTATACATAAATGCAGACACTCAAACATGCATAGTACATTTACTAAATATAAATGTGTAAACAATATCATTTAAGTAACTATATATATAGGAAATCACAATCAAAGACTTATATTTGTTTGTTTGGTAGGTGGATTCCCTCTTGATCCTTATCTCCTTGCAGGAATTACTAGAGTCTTTGACAGTGTTCTCTACTTCATCATATGATTTAGAGGAACTATGTCTTTCTTGCTCATGCTTGAGAAAGTCTGATATACCATAGATCACATGGGACTGTATAGTGGTTCTAGTGTCACTTCTTCATTCACAACTGCATCCCTTCTTATCCAAATACAGATATGGATAAGATGTTCATCTCTATCATGGGTTGAATCATATTAGATTGAAGCAAATATTCCTCATCACTTGAGGAATCAACTCTTTCTTCTCTGATTTTTTCAATGTTAGTTCATCATCGCCAGCGGTGTTAGCATGATGTCTTTTATTTCTTGACTTCTTGTTGGAGGAGACTTTGTTTCCGGGACAGTTTCTAGATTAGTGTCTCTTCTCATCAGATGTGTGGCATCTAATAATGTATACATATCTTCTTAATTTCTTCTATCTTCTGTGATGAGGGTCCTCCCTTCTGTTGTGATGATGGTCTTCCTTCTTTCTGTGATTTCTTCTGGTGGGAACTGTGAGAGCTTGATCTTTAGTTGCTCCCATATTCTCTTCTTTTTTTATGATCCGAGCTTCTTCTTGTGTGCATTCTTCCCATAGTATATTGAAAGTGATCAACTTACTTCTGGTACATATTCCTTGAATGAATGAATCCCATGATCCTGGGAGATCATTCAAGGTGATCATAACAATATCACCTTCTTCTACATTTTCTTTGACTGCTTCAAGTTGTTCCTTGATTTGAGCAACCCTTGTGAAGTAGGATTGCATGGTATCTGAATTTTGTATCTTCACATTATTTAGGTGGTTCCTCAAGGTTGTCTTTCGATTAATGTTCTTTCCTTTGAATAACTTCATTAAAGCATTGAACACTTCCTTAGGTGTCTTAAAGGCTGACAATTGGGGGATGAGATGATCCTTAATAGAATTTGAAATGATTCTATTGTCCATGACCAAGTTATTCTTATGGATAGCCTTAGCTTCATCTCCCTTTGGCTCTAGAACTTCCTTACTGATATACTGATCCAAATCATTTTCTTCAAGGATAAGGGAGATCCTATACTTCCATGCTCAAAAGTTGTCAATTCCCCCAAGCTTATCATCAAGCTAGGTGTGATGAGTCATTTTCAAATGAGAACCTTAAACGAAAATAATAGATATATAGATATTACCAATTTGAGATGCTGAAACTCGTTCTAGAGCTAGTTGACTTAAGGTTTGTTAGAGAAACCCTAATTTCCCAAAATTGGAATTTTGGAATTCTGTCTAGATAGAAAGATGCACATCCTTGAGGTGAGTTTCTCAATGAGGTCCTTTGACAAATTCAATGGAGGGAGTCTCCAAATATATGATGCCCTAGTTTCTCTCGGTTATAGAGATGAGTCCAAAAATGATTTTTTTTGGAATTGCATCCTTATTCCATAGATATATGCACCCTTCTAGGGTGAGTTGCCTAATGTACTCCTTTTTCCAAATTGTTGGAGGAAAACCTCAAAAGCTTGATGCCCTAGGTTTCTCCTGACACTAGTGTCTGGATCAAAAATGAAAATTATCCAAATTTGATTCTGATTTCTCCAAAAGATGAGCCCTCTTAGGGAGATCTATTCTAGCCCTCTTTACTTTATGATATGTGGAGAGAAGACCTTGAACTAGGAAGCTCTAGTTTCTTGCTGCTGCACAATGCCTTCTTTCAGAGAAGACATGATACAATGTTAGTTTTTCTACTTTAATTCAATTTGATTAGGATCTTTATCTAAAAGAATACCAAGAACAACAAGATATCTAAGATACACAATATACACAAAACACAAATATTTTCCTTGGGGAAACCATAAAGGAGAAAACCATACAAACTTCCTTAAAACAGTTTCGTCACTAAGACAATATCACAAGATGGAAAAAACCAAGAATAAGATGTCTTATGCATCTCTCTCTCTTCCTCTTCTAGTGATCTTATCCTCTCTCTCCTATTGTGCACATGAGTGAGTGTGTATTCAAATAGGGAGGGTGCCTCCCTATTTATATTCTTCTGTTGTGTAACTTACTTAACTAACTAGGTCGGCCAGGTTATCTCTTTGGGGCTGACCTACCTAGGAAGACTCTAAAATACATTTTACTTTATTTATATTGGGGACTATTTCCCTAACTTATAACTAAGGGTTTACCTCAATGACCATATACAATAATGACATCCTGAACAGAGGGAAAACATCTCTGAAGGGGGTACAATAATATACAATGATAATATACATCGGATTATCTTCCGAAGTTACAATTACAATAACAAATAGAATGGTCCCTTTCCTTTGCTATGACCATAGAAAATTTTAAAAGAGACCACGCTCGTGTCTTAGATCACTGATGTAAAATTATATAATATATTCTATTTAAGAGTGCCAACGCAATGGAAGAGAACCTGCCTTATAGGAAAGATATTGGTGGTTCTATTCCTCTGTTCCCTATATATTTTGAAACCACTACAAATAGATAAATGACCACTACAAAAATAGAGATAAATGGCAAAAAAACTACCAAAATCCACATATAAATGACCACTTTTGAATTGGTGACCATTGGTAGCAAATTATCGGTCTGACAATTAATAACCAAATTAATGACCAAATATATTACTAGAAGATAAGATACAAATGGCCAACCTAAATATGACCACATTTTTGGTCGCGTGATAAATGACCGCTAATTTGCTAATAGTGGGTGCCAACTCAAAAGTGGTCGTTTATATGCAGATTTTGGTCCTTTTTTTGGTAATTTATCTCTCATTTTGTACCAGTATTAAGAATAAAATAACATAAATGTAGAGGGGGATGCGAGGACATAATTGGCATTGACAAATCACAAATCCATTGGCCAAATATTACACAATCCATGCTTGAAGTTTTTAGGGGAAAACTATTTTGATCAATTTCAACAATTACTTATGGTACAATGTCAAAATGACCCAATTTAACCATCAAAATGACCTTTTCTCCACTTTTTATTGAAAATGACAATAGTTGCATTGCTTTTTTTAGTTCTCAAGTTGATTTTAATTTGTTTTTTTTTCTACTAAGTCTTGTTAATCATGTGCAAATAATGGAATTAGGTTTTCACATCATTTTTCGTAAACTGCCATATAATGATAGGTTCTCAGCCCGTGCATTGCAATTTTAATTGAATATTGTGTCAGCATCATGCCTTAGTGTCGATCTTGTCAAGTCATGGTTTTTTGTCTATCCTCTTTGTATTGCCACAACTTGGTTTGTAGCGCCCACCTAACACGAACTTCATTAGTTAGCATATATTTTCCATTTTGGGTGTCCATGTTGTGTTTTAGTGTCCCTATTCATTGATTTAACCAACATAGGCTGGCATTTACAAATTCTATGCTTATAATTTTTTCCCTTGGCCATATTAAAAGTTCATCAACAAAACAATGCATGTAAAGATGTATAATTGTAAAACACAAAGAAAATAAAATATATGCACATACACATATCATGCATATATAGGCATATTTATCACATGCATAAGACAAAATCATTGCACATCCAATACAATGAGAATACTTATCTTTAAACAAATAAAATACAAGCAACTCATCGTGCAAGAGAAATTTTCCACCCAACCATAGGCCCTCTGTCCAACATATACTCTTTCTGCTAAGAGGCCACCTCCAAGATAGGCGATGAGGTCACCAGGTTGAAGGAAACACCTACATGTTTCTTTCTCTCAACCTATAACCCATTATTCTCTCAGTGCTTAGCCAAATGTATATCCAAAGTTCTATAGGAATCTAACTCATCCATGACAACCATGGCACTACTTCCAACTACCCCACACAACACAAGGAAGGAATTTATCTTCGTTGATTCAAAGGTTCCATTAGGAAATCCAACCCTTACAATTCTTACCAGTGTGTGGAGTAAGAGTCCAACTTGTTGTATGTTGTTGGGGAACCTCATGTAGCATTAATTCATGGCTTCTGAAGCATGCAGAAGTAGTGAAATTCAATGGGTAAAGGATCCTAGTTTCCCAAACCTCTATGCTCACGTACAACCATTTATTTTTCCCTCAAATATGCAATTCTCCTTCAGAATTATAATTTATGGGTAATGCACAATTTACAAATAGTAAGGGTAATGAATAACAAGAGGAAGCAAAAACTCTAAATAGTGTAGATCAGTATGAATAATAGAATGAGTTGTTGACTCCAAAGGATACAAGTGAATGGTGAAATTACAACTGATATGAATTTTGACCATAGAATAAAGGACTCTTACAACTGACATAACTGTCATAAGAGTACATTCACCCCCATGATTCCATAATTACATGAAGTGACCTTCCCCACCAACCTCACACACACATTCAATGATTGGATTTAATAGACAAAAGAATGTAATTGGCTCATTTAAGGCACATGAAAGAAATTGGATGAGTTCTAAGGTTGACACTTAGCAATATAGGAGTTAATTTCCCATAAGCTCCCTTTCCTTTTCCCCTATAGTGGAATCATATTCCATCTAGTTCTCTTTACACAACCATCTTTGACCATTTTATTATTTTTCCAACATACTATTGACATAGATTTTGAGTTAGCATGATAAGCCAACTATATGGTCCAATTAAAAATATTTACATTATATATGCCTAGCCATTCACTAGTCAGGCCTTAGCCTCAAGCTTCGCACTAGGAATTCCATACTAACATATTTACATCATTTACATAATTTTGATTTAATATATTGCAAGTCAAAACAAGGCGTATTACATGTGTTTTGTTTGTAGGCCTAGGAACCTTGTTAATAGCGTATTGTCTTTGAGTTTGATCCATTCATGTTTCTTTCTCATATTTTTCTAGCCATTACCAAAGGGGTTCCCAATATTATTTCCTCATCTTACTGTATCTTACGCTTTTAGTTGCTTGCATGATTATGGATACTATTTCATTATTTTTTGCTATCTTATGTTTACTGCCATTTCCATCACCTTTTATACTTTCTATTGACCTCAATAGTTCTTTCTTATTGACCCATTTCCCTTGGAGGGGACCCATTTATAAGTGAATACAACTAGTAAAGTACCTTGTTTGCATTTATTTTGCACATGGATACCTCTTGTTCCTAGATTATAGTAACAAACCTTTATGGAATTTACTCCCTCCACTTTACAACAACATTCTTTTATATTTTTCATGCTAATAAAAACATAAAAAAGGTGGGGGGAAGAATATCGACCTTTATTATTTATTCTTTTTAGGTGGTAGCCATCAATGATTGTTTCACTTGAATGTGGAAATTTTTTTCATCAAGTCTCTTACAATTATTTTTAGTATTTATTTAGGAGTCGATCCATGATTAAGCATGTACTCCACCAATTGTTTATTCATCCAATCATCATGGTGAAACCATTCAATTTCTCTTGTGTTGATGGTTTATTGATTTATTTTTGAGTTGTTTCCCAAGTCATTTCTATGTTGTGTTCATGTTCAAGAGAATTTGGTAAGTCTGTGTCTGCTATTCCTTATATTTTATTGGTCATTCATGTTGTCCTTCCTGGTATAAATACTTTCTTAGTGGATTGTTCCCTTTATCTTCAAGAATCAACTTGGTTATTTGTATCATGTAAGTTGATGAGAAATACCCTAATGTTTTCCTTTTAGTGTTGAAATGCATAAGGATACTGAGATGGGGGTGAATCGGTATCCTACATGACTATTACCTTTTTCTTGGTTAATTATATATTTATGCAATCATTAATAACCGTATAATAAGGTAGAAAATAAACAAGAGTGTACACTAGTTAGTTATATGGAAACTCAATATGATATTGAAAAAAAAACATAAAATATATTACATCAACTTGGTGGAGACACCAATCTCCAATATTCTCTAGCACTTAAAACTAGAAGGAGGCTTTGACCACCTGATTTACCAGCTCCAACTGGAGGGAGGGTCCAACCCCCTAGTTTAATGACTTCAACTTGTGGGAGAAACCTAATTCTTAATTTGTCTTTATTGCTTCTAATTTACTCCAAACTCACTGTGCAAGTCTTTTAAAACCATTCCTTACACAATCCTTTTGATTTTGTTTTCATACTTTAAATACTCCTTTAGAAAAATGTGAAATCACCTTTCAGTAGATTCCTTCAATCAGTCATAAATCACTTAGAATTGATCTTCCCTATATCCACAATCTTGGTCAACCCTTCCCTTTAAACTTGTTCACAAATATGCAATACAAACTATCTGCAATACTCTTCTTTGGATATGTACCAAATTCAATTTGTGTCCACAAAAAACACTCACAAAGTCTATCCTTTGAATTCTTTTCTTAGTCCCTGCAAATTGTACAATCCGCAAGACACAATATCCCTCGTATTTTGTCTACCAGTGAATTTCTCCAAGCATGTGCATAAGCGTTGATGATAACCAAAAATTTTCATTCTATTTCTGTGCCAAATCAATGAATTATCGATCATAGAGTTCACAACAAAAATCAGAGTGCCATCATATATTTATACTATTTTTTATTTAAATTATGTCTGGGCCTACCTATAGGCATCAATCCCTATTTTTAATACTAATAGGGTTGACCTTTCCTCTTTTATGTGTCCCATAAAAAAATCTTTAACTTTTATAGGATATGATGGAATTTTATATGGTCTAGCTGGAATTTCCCTCGATCCTACAGTAATTCTCTCAAGGCCGACGAGAATTTTAATATGAGTGGTAGGAATTTCCCTTGTACATGTGGGAATTTCTATAGGTTTGTTGCAATCATTTTCTTGTCCTATTTTGGGAATAATTCATGATTTGTGCCAACATTTCTATAGAACCGTTGCAAGCATTTTTCTATGGTGATCATGGAAAGCATAATATGAGACTTATTGTTTCAATCCCTTAAATAAGGTTGAACTCAATCAAAACCAAACTTCCAACAATTTCCCCTTTTGTTATTGATAACAACACTTCAACTACTCCCTCTTTTTGTATCTTCTATAATTTCTTTCCTTGTAAGATGTTGACCCTATCTACATTGTTTCTCCCTCTATATGTATTTCCTCCCCCTTTGACATCATTGGATAAAGGGTTTCTCCTCCTGCACACCTACTTCATTTAAGGAATTGAGGAAGCGACCACTCCTAACTTTTTTCTAAGGTATTCAAATGTGTCTTTCATAAGAGTTTTGGTAAATATTCCAACAACTTGTTCTTTAGTAAAAATGTAATCCATCTTGATGTTTTACTCAACTATTTGTTCTCTAATAAAGTGGTACTTCATTATAATATGTTTTGTCTTACATTCCATGATAATATTTTTTGAAATATTGATTGCACTTGTGTTGTGATAGATGATGACAATCAATTGATCATATTCCACCTTGATATCCTTTAAAGTTTGTTTCATACAAAGAAATTGTGTAGAACAACATGCTGATGTGATGTATTTTGATTCTACTATAGAAAGAGAAACTGATGATTGTTTTCTACTTGAACATGATACGAGGAAATTTCCTAGAAAAAAATCATTTCCAATAGTATTTTTCCTGTCATCAATGTTTCTTTCCCAGTCTGCATCTATGTATGTTGTCAGTGTAAAAATATTCCTCCTAACGTACCACAATCCAAAGTTCAACGTGGCTTTTATATATTTAAATATCCTCTTTACCACTTGCACATGTGTGTCCTTTGGTGTAGATTGAAGTATTGAAACCATTCCTACCACTCACATAATATCAGGTCTTGAAGTTATCAAGTACAATAGAATTCCAATCATAGACCTGTACAATGTTGAATTGGCTACAAGTGATTCATCATCCTTACTTAGTTTGCATCCTGTAACTATGGGGGTGTTGATTGGTGCAAAATATTCCATTCCAAACTTCTCTAGCATCTCCTTGGTATATTTAGTTTGAGCAATGAATATCCCCTTATTGGACTTATAAAACAATAATCTAAGGAAATATGATAGTTCTCAATTCATTGAATTTTTAATTCCTTTGACATATCTCTGGCAAAACTATGGCACATATCACCATTATTGCTTCCAAAGATGATATCATCTACATACACAATTGTAACCAACAAGCTGTCCTTTTCCATATTGGCATAGATATTGTTGTTAGCAAATCCTCTTTTGATAACTTGTTGCTGAAGATATCGATCAATTCTTGCAAACAAAGGTCTAGCTGCTTGTTTTACCCCATAGAGTGATTTATTCAACTTGAAAATATAGTCTCTCTTTTATGACATGTCAAATATTTCTGGTTTTTCGGCATATACTTCTTCTTCCAAGTCTCCATTAATAAATGTTGATTTTACGTCCATTTGATAGATTTTGAAGTTACTAAAAGAAGCGAATGCCAAGAAAATCCTAAGTGCCACTATTCTTCCAACTAGGGTAAAAGTATCTTCAAAGTCGATTCCTTTAATTTGTGCATAGCCCTTGAAAACTAATCTTTCCTTGTTTCTAACAATTTTTCCATCTTCACCCTTTTTTTTGAACACCCATTTAGTTCCAATCACTTTTTTATCTTTTGGTATGGCAACACGTTCCCAAATTCCACATTTTTCAACTTGATTTAGTTATTCTTCCTAGAGCATTCATCCAATGCTTGTACCCACGAGCTTGTACAAAGTCTTTTGGCTTTATTTTGGATAGTAGAGAAAAGTTGTCCTATCTTGATGTTACTATATTCCTACTTCTGGTTTGGATATATGCATTAAGATATCCATTAATTTGATTTTATAGATGATGTTTTTGTAGAAAATTGAATGGTGTTTTGGGGTTTATCCTTTTTTCTTCCACTTAATTTATTTTGGATGGTGTTTTGGGATCAAGCTGTTCAACCTTTTATTGATCTTCATTTATATCATCCTCTTCTTGATCCACATATATTGTTTCTTTAGGATTCATGATTGTTTGAGTTTCTCCCCTTTTTGGCATTGCTTCATTCACTCTTACATCAATACATTCTACAACTTTACAAAGTATCTTGTTATAACATATGTAGGATTTTATCCTGGTTGAATATCCAAGGACTATGCTCTCATCTATTCTATAATCAAACTTTCCCATTTGTCATCATTTATCTTCATATAACACTTGCTTCCATTTTTTTTGAAATACTTAACTGATTCTAGCATTACTTTCCACAATTCATATGGTGTCTTATCATTGTTTACTCCGAGTTTATCTCTATTTAAGATGTAAACTGCTACCCCAACTAGTTCTCTCCAAAAGAGTTTGATATCTTGTCTTCAAGTAGCATTGTTCTTGACATTTCTTGCAATAATCTATTATTTCTTTCCAAAACTCCATTTTTATGTGGAATTATTGCGACTAAAAGTTCTCTTTTGATTCCATGTTTCTCACAAAATTCATTGATATCATTTGAGGTAAATTCATCTCCTTTGTCTGATATTAGACATTTGATTTTCATAAACTTTTTTTTCAACTAATTCTTTAAACACTTTGAACTTGTTAAATGCCTCATATTTTCCTGTAGGAAAGGTCACCCATATAATTCTATTATAATCATATATAAACAACATAAAGTACCTTTGTCCTTGAAGTGTTTATGTCCTTGCTGGTATGCATAGATCTGTGTGAATAATTTCTAGTGGTCTTGACGTTGAGTATTCCTTTAATTTGAAGCTTACTCTTGTTTGCTTCTTGTCTTGGCATGATATGTAGAAAATGTTCATAGGTTTAGAGATTTTAGGAAAGTATCTTATAGCTTGTGTCTTGTTGATAATTAATACATTGTCAAAATTCAAGTGTCCTAGCCTTTTGTGCCATAACCAATTTTCATCTATATGCCCAGGGAAACATTTTTCTCCCTATATTTCATCAAGAATATATACATTTCCTGGAGTCTTGATTTCTCTTCCTACAATTTTCCTGATTTATTATGTATTATCTTACATTCTCTATCATGGAATGTGAGGTTGTATCCTTGGTCACACATCTATCCAACACTTATAATATTATGTTTGATCCCTTTAACAAACATAACATTATGAGCTTTCGCTCTTGCATTGTCAAGGCTCATAATGCCTCTTCCAGCTATTTTTGTAGAACCATTGTCTCCAAAGGTCACGCTTCCTCCTTTTTGTTCTTTCAAACTAAGAAATTTATTTTGATCCACTATCATGTCTTTGGAACATCCAATATCTATATACCACTGAGTTCCTTTGTTTTGGGCACACTGAGCAAGTCCACATCCTTTTATTTGTGATTCTTTTTGTTTTTTATTCCAAACTGATGAGTGTTCTCCTTTCTTCCATGTCGAATCAATTTCACAGTCAAATGCTATATGCTAAAAATTGTTACACTTGTAACATCCTATATTGTATTTGAACAAGGGAACATACAAGTAGAATTTATGTTATTGTAGCCTTTAGATCCTTTGGTATGAATACCGATAGATTCATTTATATATGTCTTAAAAGATATTATTTATCTTATATTATCTTTGTTAAGGAATACTTTTCAATCCCTTTCTTTGTGTCCAAAATTATTACAAGAAAAACATTGACCAAGAAACAGAGTTTGATACTTGACAGAAACAAACTTCCGTGTAGGAGCATATATTCCAGAATTGTTTTGATTTTGTACTGAAGTTGATTCAAAATTTTGTTACTCCTAATTTGTGATTTTGCTACTACTTGTATAATTTAAGGGTCCATTAAGAGCATCCACATAGTTTCTTGGTGTTAAAATAATGTAACTTCGGAAGATATTCTAGATGTATTGTAGTCCTCCTTCTGGAGATGAGTTTGGGCCTCTTAGAGTCATTGAAGGATGCAATATAAACCTCTAAATTTAAGTCAGGTCAATAGTACCCAAGTGTCAATATAATAAATACTATTTGTTGTGTCCAATTGGACAAGTCGGCCCAGTCAGTTAGTGAAGTTGGCCCCACCAATTTAGGGGTCAAGTCAATATAAGAATATAAATAGGGATGCACTCCCATTCATTTGTACTCACTCACTCAAGCAGATTTTGCAAGAGGGAGAAGAACTAGTGCACCAGAAAGAAGTTAGAATTAGTTTTCTGGGTTTTTCACTGCTCTGGTCGAGATCTATACTGAGGAAGTTTTGCAAATTTTTCTCCCTTGTGGTTTCCCTGAGGAAAATCTTTGTGCTCTTGTGTTTTTTGTGCATGTTTTTCTTTCAGTGATCTTCTAGTGATAATTTGTTTTAATATATCATCTAAGAAAATTGATAAAACTTAACATGGTATCAGAGCCACCCTAAAAGGAAGCACTACACAACTAGGGTTTGCCATTTTGAACAAATCCCTCGACAGATCATCTAGGAAAGAGGGTTCCCTGAACTCACCTTTGAAGAGTGCATCTTTTTGTGAAGATAGATACAAAATCCAAGAAGTTTTATTTTTTGACCAGTTACTGCTGCCGGGACAAACTAGGGTTTTATTTTTTATGAGACTCCATCATTAATCTCAAAAAAATCAAGTTACAATCTACCTCTCCTTAGGGAGGTAGATATTTTCCACCTCTAAACCCTATTAGGGTTTCTGGTTAATAAATTAGGGCTTCTACAACAAACCCTAGGTCAACTAGAAGGAGGTCATCTAGGAATTGTTTTCTTCAAGTAAGTACTCTTCCTCCTCGTTCCATTTGAAGTTATCATTCTATTGAAGATGACTAAGAAAAAAAAACTAAATGAAAATATTGAAGGTGTTGAAAACTTCAGAGCATGGAAGTATAGGATCATGCTCATCCTGTAAGAGAATGATCTAGACAAGTTTGTAAAGGAGGAAGTAAAAGAAATAGAAGAGGAGGATAATTCCAAGCATAAGAAGGATATGATCATAGACAAAAGAATCACAACTGAATCCATTAAGGTAACTTGATTCCTCCAATATCATTAAGGGAAAATCCAAAAGAAATGTTTGATGCTCTCTTCAGTCCATTTGAAGGAAGAAACATCAACAAGAAAATGACTCTAAGGAATCACCTCAAAAGTGTAAGGACTCAAGAATCAGAGACCATGCAATATTAATTTTCAAGAGTAGCTCAAATTAGGGATCTGCTAGAAGCCATTGGTGATACAATAGAGGAAGTAGAAATTGTGATGACCACCTTAAATGGTCTCTCAAGATATTGGGAATTTTTTATCCGAGGAATCTGTTCAAGAAGGAAACTAACTAAATTCAGGAATCTATGGGAAGAATGTGTCCAACAAGAAGAAAGAACATCAGCCATAGAAGTAAAGCTAAATAAAAATGAATATCAAGCCTTGACAGCTCATGCCAAAGGCAAGTACAAAAGGAAGAGTCATGATCATCCTCATAAGACTCAAGGGTTCAAAAGGCCCAAGAAAGACTTCTCAAATTATGAGTGCTTCACTTATCACAATTTGGGACACATTTCCATAATCTATCCCCTAAAAGAAGAAAGAGTTAAAAAGAGGAAAAGATTCCAAGCTCATGCTGCTGAAGATAGTGATCAAGAAGTTGAAGAGGAAGCAAAGAAGGATGAAGAATCTAGTGAAGAATATGTACTAATCTCTGCCCTAACAGGATCAGTATCACTAGGAAATGACACCTGGTTAGTAGACAGTGGTGCATCCAATCACATGACAGATTACAAGGACTCACTATCATGCCTTGTACAAAATGAATCTCCACACAAAGTAATGCTTGGAGATGATTCCCAATATCCCATAAAAGGAATGGGAGAAGCATCCTATAAGTTAGACTTTGGAAAGTCCATAAAGATGAAATATGTCCTATATGTCCATGGACTAAAGAAGAACCTCCTTGTTGTACAGGACAATACACCCTTGTAACCTAGGGTCTAGGGTTACCAACTTACTAAGACACTTGTAGACAATCAACTTTTATAGAGAATGAAAGAGGAATAGGAAGAGAGTTTGTCTTACCCAGTTTATGATGGTTGATCCAAGCTTTGTCTTCTCCGGCTTCAATTTTATCCAAAGCTTCTAGGGATGTTTCTCTTCACTTGCAAAGAGCCAATTCTTCAATAAACATCACATACATACATACATACATACATACATACATACATACATACATACACACACACACACACACACACACACACACATATATATATATAAGAGGTTAGGTGAAATTCATATTAATATCACAATTGTAATCATTCATTAACCAATATACATGAGAAAAGCACAATACAAAGATTGGAAGAATAATTATCTTTATTAACAAACAATGAATATGTAATAATACAACCTAGCTTCTGACACAAGGACTCCTTTGCAACCATGGACACTGAGTTCTGTTGCTCCAAGACCCCGAAGGAATACCACCAGCATAACTTTTCTCTCCTAGCATCGATTGATTATCCCCATCCCAAGGCCTCTATTTATACATGGGGATATAGAGAGATTTTGAAGGTTACGATGGTTGAGACAGTTGGGATAGTTATGGATTAAGGCCCAACTAGTCTCATCTAATTGTGATTTATATTTTTTAATGTTAAATCAAGGTACACACGAGTAGATATATAAGCAAGGTGCATATGGAACACTTGTTTCTCAAAGAAATGCAATGAAAATACTCATGTGTGACACGTGAGTTGCAATTCAAAAAGGAGCGTGTGAGACCTTAGACTCAGAATAAAAATATGTCAAGCTGGTCTGGAGATCATGCATCAATGGTCATGCACATCTATACTGTTTTGGCCACTTCAATCCTATTTTTTCTTTTTGTGTATCGACATAATGAATGTAAGCACTCAGATGAAGAAGTACCATTTAGGTTGATAACATATGCCATTTAGGGAAGCGATGGCCAAAATACATTATAATCTTTATCTTGGAGAAATCAAATGTCCAAGGCAGCATAGGAAGTACCTGAAACAAATACATATCAATGTCATATACAAAATGATATCTGAGGATGCCATGTTCAATATGCTAGAACACTAGCTCCTTTACAATATTTGATTACATCATATGATACAGGTACAAGACCACGTATATTACAAAGGTGGATCAAATTCACAACATACAATGATGAGTCTTCAAAATCTGGAAGCTGTGTAATTGAGAATAACATAGTCTTGCACAACTTAGGCTATAGATGTGAACCTAAGGTCTTCGTCGAAATCCAAAGTAACCAGTACAATCCTGACCTTGTGAATAGGTGTGTTGAAGTCGAACATGGAAATAACTCAACAGATTGTCAATCAATAACTGAAACTGACAACTGAAGCAAAGGAGTTAACCATTAATGGTAGTGAATCCTAAGGTACCATCATCAAAAATCTAGGTCTTTGTCTTTAGGAGGTGTTGATGATGAAAACATACTGTCATGAGGAAGGCAATAGATCCTCCAATGGATCACAAGAGTTAATAGGAATTGGATATGGGAAGGTAGACACAAGTAATACTCAGATAAAATGGGATCAGGCTAATAATCAGAGGAAGGAATAAATCCTTGAATAGTGAGCATGACACAGAGATGACCCAAGGCAGATTTTAACTTACATATAGAACAACTAGAATTATCTGACATGTAGGAGGCATGTGCAGATTCCCCATGTATAAAGGACAAGTGGAGGAGTAAAGACTCGAAGTGATAGCTAAGCTGAAAGGATAAACTGAAACATGAGTATCAGAAAGTTCAGAAATTTCTATGTTCAAGAATGACATTATGCCACTGTTTATAATCCAAATAAAATACTTCTTCCTTATCTTTCTTGTTAAATTTTAATGAGTCCATGAAAGTCAACTCGAGTCTCTCTTCATTTTTGACAATCTTGAAGAGGGGAGTGAATAATGCTTGATAATATCACCGATTCATGGATTTTATGATCCTGAAATAGTACATGATCGTTGGTATTTTCATATTTTGAGGGTCTAAAAACTCTGAAGAAGACTCCAGGGTGGTTCTTTTTCGTCCATTTTACTCTCCTAAGGCCGGAAAAGTATAAAACATACCACAGAAGAACTCTCTTAGCTTCCGAAGAAGTAAGGTGCACCTTTTTCGTACTTAGTCAGGGAGGTCTAAAAAAGGTTAAATTACCACCTACCCGACGCCCCTTAAAAAGCAACAAATAGCCTGAGTTTTACGAGTGTGAAGGAAGGCAAGATCACTCGGAAATATCCATTTGAGTACGACAAATGGGGATTACAACAATAAACTCGATGTTTTTTTATTTAGTGTTTAACGAGCATGACAAAGGCATAAAGTACACTCATAATCTTTTTCATGTTTAGGTCCAGAGCATGAAAAAGAAAAAAACTAAGCTCATACCGGGTGGTCCTTTTCCGTAAATTTAGTCCCTCATGTCTGGAAAAGCGATAAACCTATACCTGAGAATACTCTTCTCATTTCCCTAGAAAAACGAGTGTTCCTTTTTTGTATTATTCCACATGGTCCAAAAAAGAGATAACCTACCACCAATGTGGGTTCCCATTCACATATTCTTAATGATCCTGAATGGACAAGTTTACTCGGTAGTCAAGGTTCAATTTGGCGTGAAAAATAGCTAAGAAGGCTCCCCTAAACCTATGACAAATGTGGCATGAGTACAAAAAGACGACAGAGTGTTCTAAACTAGGGTACTCACGGAAGGAAAGGTCCTATCCATGGAAGAACAATGATGTAGGTGAGGAAAAAATGGTTAACCACCATAGTCCGTGGTTAAAGAAGTGATCCTATAGTCAAGAGAGGATTAGGTATAGATGCAAAAATGCATATGGAGGACCAAAAACCTATTCTATATGAGCGGATAAGAACTTTAAACATCCTTGAACCTATTACATTAGGAAAAGAGAATGGTATTAGTTTAAAATATAAAATTGATTTTTAAACTATAGGCAAAAGACCCACAAATTGAAAATTTTCCTATATATAGCTTAAAAATAGAAATCAAACATACGATTTGAAATTTTAACCCAATTTGGCAACATTTTACCTCTAGCTTGGATTGCTCGTTGTGGACAAACCGGTGGACTATTTCAAATTCCACAAGTGCCAAGTAAACTAACTCTCCTTTCTCTTCCATTTTAACTGTTTCAATTTTCAATTTTATACCAAATTTTGATGTTTAGGCCTGTATTAAGGGTTTGCGCAGTACACGTGGGTAGGCGACTTACACAATCATGTACACGCTTTATACATGGAATTTCTTGAAATCAACCCACGTGTCACACGTGACCTATCTAAAAGACAGTCGCATGTACCGCACGACATAGGCAAGTAAAATAGGGCCAAAATTTAAAGCATTTTCTTGGATTCTAATGTTAAATCTTGGTCTGATGGGCACGATTAAACATGGTGTTGGAGTGGAGGGAATGAGAACATGAAAATATGGACTGAGATTCCCTCCATAGTTCCCCCATTGTGCAAGCATTACGGCAAAGTGGGTTGTTGAAATTATTTTGTACTTCGCCAATGTGGGCCAATCTCCACTTGCTCGAGTTTTTAATTAGCTATTGGGACCATGACCTTGGGGATCTTGACCTTCAAGGTGAGATATTGGAGGTGAATTTGGAAGACATATAATTCATTACAGGGTTATCTCAACAGGGAATTCCTGTCAACCTTGAGGGTACTCGCAGGGGTGGTGACCCCTTGAGTGTCCAAGATTATGTGAACACCTATTGTGCGTCAGGAAGTCGAAAAGTGGGAACATGCGTCCCTATTGTCCATATTACCAATTTCCCACTACAGGTATTGGTAAATACTATAGTGAGGGTTACAGGATCCCCATCGCTTCATCTTGCTACTCAGAACCAGATGAGGGTTGTTGTAGAGTGCTTACAGGGGACCGTGTTTGATTAGTGCTCAGGAGTAATCCCGATCATGACGAAACAACTCTCTGATTGTAAGAGAGGTCGTCGCAAGAATTTTTGTTTTTCAAGTGTATTGGTGGCCTTTGTTTTTGAGAGAGGTCTTGCAATCAGACCTGCGGTTCCACTTCCAGCATTCTCTCCTTGTTAGCCTAGACTGACCAGGTGGGGAGATATTTTCCTTCTCCATGGTGGCGATGGCTCAGTTCAGAGTGTATATGATGACAATTTATACTTGTGGTGGGAACGACAACTTCTAGCATTAGAGAAATTTCCATATATTGGTTTGGATTTTTTAGGTGATACTGATCTTGTACTCCCTCTAGGAGGAGTATGGGGAGCACTAGGTATTTACTTTTTAAATTTTTTGTAAATTTTTTTATGAATTTTTATCATAAATATATATACATATGTATAAGACTTTTTAATCCATCTTAATGTTTAAAATGCAGATATTGGGCCTGTCCACCCTGATGGGAATCCCAGGATGTATGTGCAATCAGTGGCAGGGGAAGGCCAGGGTTTGATGAGGGTTTTCGAGGGAAAGCTAGCTAGGATTACCCAAAGAGTTCCAACTATACGGATTGAGCATATCTCTACTGTCATGCAGGAATTTATCGTAGGGATTCCACTTACCTAGATACGCCTTATGTGAAGGGTAGCCAGGGCCGTACTACTCTATATAGAAGACGAGGAAGCTACTGCAGTTGAAGAAGCTGGTGATGTTGATGATCAGGGTGACTAGGGTGGTCAAGGTGACCAGCATTAGATCTAGGGGTAATTTATGGATTGCGATCCAAATTTTGTATACTTATATAGTTATGAATGGAATCTGAGGATAAAAAATCGACTTATCTTATGGATAGATTATATATATATTTGTCATGTATTTTTACAATATGTGTGTCAAATGCAAATCTAAGATACATTTCACATATGCATCAATTAATGAATTTTGATTTCGTGGAATATGATTGAATGAAATATAATCAAAATTTCTTTCCTGTAATCTAACTTGCAAAAAATGACGTAGCAAGATAGGGTTTAGCACCTGATAAGCTAGAATGAGCTGGGAAACCATGAGCTAGGAATCAAGTTTGACTTCCAATTGAGTGATGCCACATGACATGGCATCCCATAGGAGCTCAATAATATCCTTGTACTCGGCTACATTATTGGCAACGGGACCTAGGAAAGCGCCTCTAGAGGAAACTAGCTGTCCAAAGGGTGAGTAAATGACGCATGCGGCTGAAGCTAGGTTGCAAGTGTGACGACTAGTGCCATCTGTAAAACCTATGAACCACTTGGAAGACATCTGTAATAATCACTAGTTGATATAAGAACACTAACCAGCTAACTATTGTACATAAAATTACATATAATAAAAATATAAGAAAAAGCACTAAGCCTAGGCATGGTACTTCTTTAGGCAGAGCCCATTTCTAGGCTTAGGCAACTTGTTGCCATCAAATTCATTTAACTCATATGCCCCCTTTTCAAGAATTTCGACACAATATAGGGTCCTAACCAAATGGACCTAAAGTTTCCTTCCCCCAGCGGTTCTTTGTCCCGATCCCAGAGCAAGACAAGCTCCCCTTCAGAGAAAATTCTAGGTTTGACCAATTTATCATATTGGTTTTTCACCCTATTTTTATGAGCCTCATTTTCTGTTAACGCATCTCTACGTTGCTCATCTAAATGTTCCAAATGTAGCAAACGTTCTTCTAGTTCAGTTGTGTTTGGAAGTACATGGATGGAAATTTTAAGTGATAGGATTTCATATACAACCGGAGTTACTGCTTCCACCCCATGAACGAGTTGGAAAGGTGAAAACCCCATCGCAGTTTTAACATTGATCCGGTATGCCCAGAGTGCAGGATATAACATGATGTGCCAATTTGACTGGGCTGCATTGATAGTACACTTAAGGATGGTCTTTAAGGTCTTATTGACTGCCTTGACTTGACCATTCTTCTGCGGGTAGAAGGAAGAAAAGTGGTCTTGCTTAAACCCCGACATAGTATCCAATTCAGTCATCATGCTATTCTGGAAATGACTACTATGGCCAGTGACAATCTCTTTTGGAATTCTGAAATGAGTGATAATCTTGTCGAAAATGAAAAAAACTGCAGTTTCTCCTCAACCCTAAAGGTGGGCATTGCCTCTGCGCACTTGGTGAAGTAATCAACAACGACAATGATATATTTATGTCCCCCAGCTAAAACTAGGTTGCATGTCACATAATATACTCCCCACTTAGTGAAGGGGCCCACTGTGATGACGAGAAACAAAGAAGCAAGATGCGACTGCATCTTCCTAGTGTAAAGCTGATAAGGATGACAATGCTTCACGGCTTCCACACAATATTTAAAGGTCGTGGGCCAGAAATAACTAGCTCACAAAATATTCTGGGTCGTTGCTAACCCAGATAAATGACCCCCGCATGCTCTGCTATGGGAATCATTTAGGACACGCTTGACTTCCTTGTGGGTGAGGCACCAATGCAAAACAGAATCTACCCCTCTTTGATACAAAGTATCTCTGACGATAAGGTAGTTTTTTGCATGCACCCCCAGTTTGTGCTACTCATCCCTCAAGAAGGCCACATGATACTTCAAAGTTTGGAGATGGACAAGTATATCTCCATCCAAAGGATCAGAGGTTGAAATCAGGAAAACATACTCATCTGGGAATGAGTCTTCTTCAATGGCTACATTCTCTTCCATTGGAAATTTTGCAATAAGTTATGCAAAGACTAAGGACTTCTTATATTTGGTAGATTGAAAATCCAAGCCAAACTCCTGGAGAATGACTATCCATTTATTGATTTTTCCTCCAATTATTCACCGGGACAAAACATACTGAAAGGGATTAACATCTTCCACAACTATAGTGGTCCTTAGCAGAATGTAGTGACGTCTCTGCACAACATAAACAACTACTAAATCCAACTTCTCAATGTGGGGGTATCGAAGTTCAGGACCAGCCAACGTGCGACTAAGGTAATAGACAACATGATCTTGGAGCTTGTCATCTTCCTAGACTAATACTACTCCAATGGTCGATTCCCACGCGACCAGATACAATATAAAATATTGAGAGTAATCTGGCGGATGTAGCAAAGGAGTTTACAACAAAGCTTTCTTTAATGCCTTGAAATCAAGTTGTGTGGTTTCATCCCATACAAATGGGGTGTCCTACTTCAACAGGCGCATGAAACCTTTAGTGATCTTGGCATAATTCACAATAAAATGTTGAAGGAAGTTAGAATTTCCTTGCAGGCTTTGAAGTTGCTTGATAGTGCGAGGAGGAGGCATATTTACAATGGCCTCTACTTTCAAAGGATCCACCTGAATACCTTTGTTTGAAACTATGAATTCGAGGAGTTGTCCTGACTCAACGTAGAAAAAACATTTGTGGGGATTCAAGCATATTTTATAACGCCTACATCGTTCGAAAATCAAGTAGAGATGATATGGATGATCAATCCTCTTATGAGAATGATCAAGGAAATCAATTAGGTACGAATCAACAATGTACTTAATATCATGGAAGAAAAAATTCATTGCTCGCTGAAAGGTAGCCCCTGCATTTTTCAATCCAAAGGGAATTTTTCTGTACGCGAAGGTACCCCAAGCACAAATAAAAGCCATTTTATGTTGGTCTTTTGGCTTAATTTGAATTTGATTATACTCGAAAAAAGCATCCATAAACAAAAACACTTCACTCCCTGAACAAGAATCAATAATTTGATCTATAAAAGGTGTAGGGTAATTGTCTTTGGGACATGCCTTGTTCAAGTCACAGAAGTTTGTACATACGCGTATCATCCCTTGTTTCTTATCGATTGGAACAGGATTAGATACCCATTCCGTCAAAGCAATAGGGTAGATGAAACCAACTTTCAACAGTTTTTCCACTTCAGCCTTAACGACTGCTGCCTTATGTGGGTTAACATGTCTAAGATTTTGTCTAACCGGTTTGGCATTAGGATAGGTTCAGATTTCATGTTTGACAATTTATGGATCAATGCCTGGCATCTTCTCATATGACCAGGCAAAAACATTGCGAAACTCACATTTTTCCCCAATATATACATTTTCAACGACATCGAGGTTCGTAGAGATGTCAATAGGAATGGTAACATAAATGTTTTCCATGTTCCCCTCGGCGAAGATTCCCTCCCTTGGTAAGGGATTAATTGGTAAATCAACATCATATGCAAGCCTCACATGGAACTCCTGGTTTTCAATTCTACTTAACTTTGGAAGGAAGTGGGATCTATGGTGAAGATCTTCACAAATTTTGTCTTTCCCACTCATGGATTCCAAAATGGCTTGGTCTGAGGGAAAAAACATGTCTAAATAGTCATCAGAATATAAAGAATTCTCTTCCCAAGCAGGAATATAAGCTTCTTCCGACTCCTCGGAGACTATAGAAGGAGTCGGAATCGTATCAGTAGTAATGTTAATGATAGCTTGGTAAGCCACTTCTATTTCCAATAAGGGCACTTGAGGTTCGTGATGGGTAGGAAGGACCCAAGGATCAGGTCTATTGACAACCTTTGCGATAGACTTACCTACACTCATGGAACCTAGATAATTTATCAGGGATGGGATATCAAATGTGCCCATTAACGATGAATACATTCTATCCCCCAAGCTCTCTGTAGCAGGATTGAACTTATCAAACAATGGTACCATGGACTAATTCATTTCCAAATGACCCCTTCGAGTGAAATTGAGTTGGTCAATAGTAACCAACTTTCCTTCATGTGGAAAAACCACTACTCGAAGAACAACCGAAGCAATCATGCATATAGTGTAAGTCCAACTTCTCCCCAGAAGCAAGTTATAGTCTAATGGAGCATCAATCACCTCCACTTCAACAGACACTGCTTTCCATGCCAACTTAATCTTGAAAGCTGGTAGGATACCATGAATATGGAATGACCTCCCATCGAAAGGAGTAAGCAAGGTGTTTGATGGAACTAGCTCTGGGGAACCCAAAGCCTTCCAATGAGAAATAGACATGACACATGTGGAAGAACCCTCATCAACAACTATACATCCAGTGGTTTTTCCACCATGGATGACATCTACTGATAAGGCCACATGATATGGTAGGTGCATTTTAACATCTAACAAATTGAACTTTTCCATCAAATTTGAAGAATCCATGCTACCTAAAGCTGCTAAAAGGGCATCCCGCTGAGTGGGAAAAATATGAAGCACTTCTAATGTGGACATCACACAAGGATTTTGGGTCAAATATTCCACTACAAAGTAGTTAGAAGCAGCCCTAGAGTTTGGGTTGTGAAATGCCTTTTTAATCATACCCTTCGGTATTTTGGGCATTGGATTAGCAGGCTTTTCGATTGTGACATGGTTAAAAGTTTCCCCAACATATTTACCCTTCTCAGGAGCCTCCTTCCCATAATTTTTTTTCTTGTTTGGAGCAAGGTACTGGATCGTACCATGTTGATATAATTTTGGTCAGGAGGGAAACCCAAAGTGCCCCTAGCTACGTTAGAAACATAATTTGAATTCTATCCTTGGGGAAAAGATCCTTCAGAACAACCAGTTGTTGAGTTTTTAGAAGCTTCTGAGCTTGTTCCATGAGAGGGAATTGATGAGTCAAATGATCTCCCTGGTACAACTTATAGGGAAATTTCACTTTCTTCTTTTCTTCCCCCCCCATCAACATTATTTGTGGGCTTAGGATTGTTTTTGTTTCCCTCACCTTTCTTCCCCTTCTTCTTCTCCCCACCGGGATGTTGATTTCCCTTCTGATAGGATTGTGCAAAAATATTTGCATTTTGGGTGAGGGGGCAGCCTTAGCTTCCTCTGATGTAGACTACTTGACAAAAAACTCATGGAGTTGTTTGGCCAAAGATTCTACAGCGGGAGAACTTACTGAACCAACCACACCATCGGCATGGGGTTCAGGCTTGGGTTTCTCAACATTATGGGAAGACCGCGGTGCCTCAGGTATAATTTCATATAATATCCCATACTAGGCATATATCAAATCCAATTGTTGGGCCCTGAGCATGGCCTCTTCTTCAGTGGTCACCCCAGAAGTGGATACATCCTTAGATATATAAGTCAACAAAGACTTAAGGAACCACTCTAACAGAAACTTGGGGGGATGGTAGCTTTTATAAGCCTCTTCCTTTTTTGCCACTCTTGGATATGATCTAAAATGTGAGTGTCCTTATCTTGCCTAAAGGTAGACAAGAGGTCTTTACCGGAATCATACTGGATAAGAAGTTGGAAATGGTTCAAGAATACCTCTGCTATGTCCCAAAAACTATCAAATGTAGCCGAAGAAAATTCGATATACCACATTGCTGCAACACCAGTTAAAGTCCTTTGGAACAGTCTCAACCAAATGGTTTCATCGTTCAGTGAGTTGGAAGAGCACCATAAATGGAATGTGGTGACATGAGCCCTTGTATATTCTCCAAATTTTCCCTCAAATATGTCCAAAGGTAACTTGGTTGGAGCATGTGGCCACGTAGCATTATGTTTCACTGGGTCATTCATTAACTTGTTCAAGTCTGTCAAGTTCAAATTTGCCAGAAATGGAAGTTTGGGCCTAACCAGAGCTTGAAAAGTACAAGTTTGGGAGGTAGAAGGACTTTCCTTCTGGTTCCCAAATGTCAAAGTGGGGTTGACCCCAACTACTAGTTGTGAAGTAGTTGGACTACTTTAAAAAGGATTCCACCCATAAGCCAGTGGATTATTTCTGTGCGATGAAGTATAGGTAGTTTGAGCCCCTCCAGATGAAACTGGAGTCTAAAATACTAGAGCAGGTATCCCTACACTAAAAATTGAGAAAGGAGAGCTCGTGAACGGAGCTGAAACAGGAGTTTGGAAACCTTGACCATAGGTGTTGGTATTTCCAAACTGCATCCCCACATATGCAGGTGTAGGGCTTACATAAGGAGCGGATGGGGGAATGTTCCCCCTATTCCATGAGAATCCTTGAACAAATGAAGAGGATCCAACAGAACCACTCTGAGTAGTGTGTGTAAAAGAGGTTGAAGCAAAAGGAGCATTGGGAATCCTAGTGATAACCCCACTAGAAGGGCCTGCTACATTCGAGGAATTAGGAGGCTGAACCACCTGACTACTAGGTGACAATGGTGTAGCAGGTGTACTTGGTCTAGGAGTAACTACAGGGGGGAGTGGCACTCCTCTAGCTTGTAAGACTGAGGTGGGGGTAGACATACCCTCTATAGAGCTTGCCATAATGATGCTCATAGGAACACCAATCACAAGTGATTCAAATGGAATAACCTGGATGATCACAAGATCGTTTAAGTCAGTAAGAGGTGAATTAAAGTTTCTTGCAAACTTGTTAGCCTACAAGTATTCTATCTCTACTATGGTTGTATCAACCTGGTTTGTCCTAAGTTTCGGTTCACCTGAAGCTTCATTGATTCTTATCGTTTAAAAAGAACCGTCTGTATCTAATCTCTGCCTTTGAGGGGGCAATGGAGACTCCACTGTAGTAGCTAGAGGAAGGTTTTGAAACCTTCTTGACCTTCTGAGGGGTTGGTCCTCCATGGTAAAAAAATGACTCTTCACACACCCTAAGGTAGACTAAACACAAAAAAACCACACAGCACTCACTACAAAAATTCCTAAAACCAAAGAAGACACAAATGGTGTAAGATATTCTTTCTAGAATAAATATGAGAGACAATTACTTGGTGTCCCTATAGATGTTCTTAAGCACAAGTGGAGGAATCACCTAACGACACTCCCACACCTTCTACCATGGTTACCTTCCAAGCTCGTCCAAGGTCAACCAAAAATATCCTTTCGGTGTACCTATGTATGAACCCTAGATGTCAAAGAGATTAAAGGATACCTCAACTATACTGACAGTATTGGGGGGTAGTCGCAATCCCGATTCATATGCATGGGCAGGGTAGCAAAGCTCGAAACCATGTCAACATCGGCATCGCACGGGGTGAAAGAGTTGGTATTGATAGAATTTGTAACACCCCGGTTTTGTCCCCGTTGCATTAGATGTATATGATGTATATATTATGAATGATCATGGTGCGGAGCTCAAGGCCAAGGCCCCACCATTGATTGGTTATGCCATGTTTCGGATTTAAATTGTCACCAATGGTATATCGGGGCATGCGGCATACATATTGAGTTTTTTCATCATGTAAATATGAATCTTTAATTAAATAACCCAACCAGCTACGTTCGTGGCAACTAAATTGAGAAGGGGCATGATTTTCACAAGGATAAGGGTGGGGAATGTCAAACCTTGGGAAATGGGGAAAAAGCCATCTGTCACCTTCCCTTGTCTTACCCAACTACCACCATTAAAAAATGCTGCTGTTAGCTGAGGAAGTTATGGCTGGGATTGGAGTGTGGCAGGACTGTCAGTCCTTTCCCACACACACACTCCACCAGCGTGGTTGACCTCACAATGGCAAGCAAAACCATCGCCATCACTCCAGCGGACACACCACTCTTTCCACGATGGTGCTGAAACACTCACGCACTTTTGACTACTGCGCATCCTCACATAGGGACCATTGTCTATTCATTATGCTCATGCATGGGTACCTTTCCAGTTTGGGTCTCGCGCAGGGAGGAGAGAGGATCCATCTCTGCTATCAATCAAACTTTGCATCATAGAGGAACTTGGTGTGTTTAGGTCTGTAATTGGGATTGGGTGTAAATATTCTCTCATGCTCTGTGTTCTGCATTGTTTTTACTCACGCAGCTAGCTGGGAGCTGTTCGTTCATTGTCAACCATGATTTTTCCTGTGGAGAGCCATTTTATGCTCAGGGACTGTGTGTAAGTTTTCCTTGCTGATTTGTGGCTCGTGCATATGTTTTTCCCTTTGTACATTTGGGGTTTGGTGCAAGTTTCTCTCACGCATGGGCTGGGAGATTGTATTTTCTCCCTAGCAAGGTCTGTGTAAGTCTTCCCGTGGCTTCATTTCCCTAGACGGGCTGTTGTTCCCCACGTTTGTTGGTTGTGTATGCTGTTACGCTTTGGGGTTGCCGCAGACTGTCTGGAGTCTTTTTTTCCTGTTAAGCTAAAATTGCTGAGTGATTGCCTGTGTGCAATGGTTGGTCTTTGGACTATGTTGGGAGCACGGATGGGGGCTTGGTTTGCTTGATAAACTTGGTGTGTTTGGAAACCACACAGATAGAGCTAGAGGGTTGGATTTCTTCTCCACAACCCTTGAATAGCACTGGAAGGGAATGCAGGTCCTGAGGGACTATGTAGAAGAGAAAGGATTGATTCCTTGTGTTGGGTGTGTGTGGGTGTCTTAGAAGTCAGGCTAGTTCTAGTGTAGGTGTTCCTAGCTATGTAATGAGCTCACCAGCTTAGCATTTATCCTTTCCTAACTCCTTGATGGCCTGAGAAACTTGACCATGTTGGCTTGGCTATCTTGTTGATGGCTTGATAAACCCAACTGTGTTGGCTTGGCTGTGTTTTGTGTGTATCCCTGGCTATGTGTAAGCCTGCTTGTTCCTTATTCCTTGGAGAATCATGCCCAGCTCGAGGGTGGAAGTGTTGCTGAGAGATTAAGGAGCACGCTGGACTATGGTTGGGTGGAACATTACAGCAACGTAGCTGGTTGCGGACGAGTTCTTCATAAGATAAGTAACCTTGTCTATTTTACTTCCGCAATCATATTTTCTGTTAATGAATGTGATGAACATGTAGAATGCTTGTAGGAATGTATGTTTGCTTCTATTGTGTATGATAAATAATTGCATCTGTGTATGTTCTACTTCAATGCATTCTGTTTCAACATTTTTATGAATTCACATGTTCATGGGGCTGGTAGCCCGGATTGTTAACGCCATGGTAGCATCCTCTTCGCTGGTCGGGGGGTCGAAGACGTTACAGTGTGGTATCAGAGCTCATGTTGCAGCATGGGATTGAATGAGCCATGAAGGATGCAGTGATAGAGGTAGGATTTCTTTCTGCCCAGTAGAGATTAGAAGTTATGACAGAAAACTTCCACCAAAAATTTGTCTAAGTGTTTGAACTGTTAGTTCATCGGAACACTTAGTGGGAAGGACTTTCGAGGTAGCGGAGAGCTAGGCAGAAGCATACTCGACGGAGGACAGTTGGAAGGAAAATTGCAGGAAATTTTCTAAGTGTTCGATGTCCGTCAGTGGAAAAAGTTGATCGAGCGCCCGCCGTTGTGGATGGCTAGACAACTACGGGTTCGACGGGTAAGGCCTCCGACTGCCGATGTCGTAAAGAAAGTTTAAAATTTTTTCTAAGGCCCGAAATCGTTGACTATCGAAAAAAGATAGTGTTTTGTGTGTCGCCGTTTCGGAATCCTAGAGCACTAGTCTTTCAACGAGAAGAGACTACTGATACTGATCAGGTTGTGCCACAGGAGAATGGGCCGCTGATCGGGAGAAGATCGAAGATGACGGGCCGCCATTGCGGTTGCTAAGGGAACTATTTCACTGACGAAAAGAAGAGAATTGAGCTGATCAAGTGGCGAAAAGGAAGACAAAAAGGGAAAATTTCAAAATTTCTTTAAGTCCTGAAATCGTTAGCCATCGACGATGGTTAGTTGAACACATTGTCGACACCTAGTTAATTCATTTTCCGATGAGCTACGTCGGATGAAGTTAGTGGATTGAACATCCACCGTTGCGGCTGTCTAATGGACTATCCTTTCGAAGGTTAGAAGATTCGATCGCCGATGTAGTAGTTCTTAGTGGATCCGATTGTCGATGAACAACGGAGAAGTTAGTTGTGCTGACCACCGAAACGTCGGATTGAAAGTTGGGATGAGACCCGATCTTGTACAAGGAAATTTTGAGTTTTCCATGGGATTTCTTAGAAAATTTTGGCTGTTTATCAGTGGGATTTTCAGCGATTTTTCAGTGGATTTTCAGGGCTAAGAAGGAGAAAATGGCAGCGATCTTATGTGCCAGATTGCACGAAAACCAATGATTTACAAAAAAGAAAAAAAAAACGAGGGCATTGCCCTCGACCCGCCCTGTAGTGGCACAGGGAAGCCACAAGGGGGAAAGCCCCCTTGACCCCCGTCGTCCCCCTTAGACAGTCATTCTTTGAGGAAGAAAATTCTATGTTGGGAAAACTTGTAATTTATAATTTTTCCAGGAGAAGGTAAATAATTCTGATTTATATCAATGTTATGCATCTAACATTTGTGTTACTAACACATTTGCAGAATCATAGTCACCTTCAAGGGAAGTACTCTAGGTAGTTCAGTTTGGTAAGTAAGTGGTGGTTCAGTCATGAGAACCCATGACGGATATGATGCTCGGGATTCTTACGAGCGTGCCCGAGATGCCATAGGAGAAAATGTCCGTAATGGAAATGATGACATAGAGTCTAATGGAAGGAGATTCCAAGAGACACTGTCAGATGTTGTAGCCACCATGAGAATCTTGATCAAATCCTAGGAAGAGCAGCATCAGCTGAATTTCTATGTTGCAGAGTTTAACAGACTTGCAAAGAAAGATATACTCTGGACGAGGTATAGCAAGACCAGAAGGCAGTAAGAGCAGTACTAGGAGAAGGAGAAGGACTTCTAGTGGATCATCTGATTTTGAAGAATCTAGCGGGGATTCAAGTTCGTCTTCTCATAAAAGAAAAAGAAAGAGACACCATCGGGATCGCTCTTGAGATGAGTTTAAGAAATCTAAACCTCCTACATTTGATGGTGAGGTAAAGACTAGACAAGAGGCTAAAGCTTGGCTTCTTGGGATAAAGAAGTACTTTCAAGTGCATGATTATTCAGGGAACATGAAGGCAAGGGTTGCCATATTCAATCTGAATGGAAGAGCATCCATTTGGTGGGAACACTTCAAGCAAGTAAAGAGGATCAGTGAAAGGAGACTTAAGTGGAAATAGTTCAAGAAGTATTTCAAGCAGAAATACCTCTCTGACAGGTATTATGATGACAAGATTAAGGAGTTCCATGAGCTGAGTTTGGGACAGCGGACCATGGAAGAATATGCAAATAAGTTTTTGGAGTTGTTGAGGTATGTCCAGTACATCAGAGATGAAAAAGTGAAGGTCCAACATTTTCTGAGTGGATTACCTCAGTCTTACAAAGATAGAATCGAGTTTTATGAACCTAGAACTCTTGAAGAAGCAATAAGGAAGGCTAAGTATTGCTATGAGCAAAGCAAAGGTAAGCCGGATTACCATAAGGCATGGAAGGATAAGAAGAATGAGAAGTTTGACCAAAGAAAGAAGGGTTTCAAACCTTCTAACTTCAGGAATCAGTAGAAGCAGCCATCCCAAGCTGCGAGTAAACCAGTTGGAATGATAGGAGAAAATCCTAAGGATCCACAACAGAATAGAGGACCACTTCAATGTTGAAAATGTGGAGGACCCCACATGCGCAGAAATTGTCCACTTGAGAATGAGAGTGCAAGGCTAGCTTATAACATTCAAGAATCAGAAACAGTGGGTCAAGTAGCAAGGGTAGTTCCTAGGATCTATGCAGCACTAGAGGACTGCCAGGCAGATCACCAGTCAACTATGGTTGAAGTGGTAGGTAAGATTGTTGAGCAATCTGTTTCTATTTTGATTGACCCTGGTTCCACGCACAGTTACATTACTCTTAGAGTAGTGGATATTTGTGCTTTTAAGAAAGTAAAGCATAGGAAGTCTTGGTTAGTTCAGCTAGCCACTAGAACTAAGAGAAATGTCAGTGAAGTGGTAGAGAAATGTCCATTGGTCATGGATGGATTGGTCACTTGTGTAGATTTGAATGTTCTACCGCTTGGTTCCTATGATGTTCTCATTGGAATGGATTGGTTAGAAGCTCACAGGGTGAAGCTTGACTGTTACAATAACACTTTTGAATGCATGAATGAAGAAGGGAATCTAGTAGTTGTGAAAGGTATTCCAAAGGTGATTTCAGTAAGGCAGGTTTCAACAATGTAGTTAAAGAAGTTCTGTAGGAAGGGTTGCCAGTTGTATGCAACTCATATTTTGGAGACATCAGGAGATGAAACTCCAAGGTTGGAGGACTATCAGGTGTTACAAGAATTTAGGGATGTGTTTCCTGATGAATAGTGTCTTTAGGGATGTGTCTCACAAATGCACCAGCTACATTTATGTGCCTTATGGATAGTGTCTTCAGCAGATATTTTGATAAGTTTGTTCTTGTATTCCTTGATGACATTCTTGTTTATTCTAAGAATGAGGAAGAACATGAAGAGCACTTGAGATTGACATTGAAATTGCTCAGGGAGCATCAACTATATGCAAAACTGAGCAAGTGTGACTTCTATAGAGACAGAATTCAGTATTTGGGTCACATTATCTCAGAGGGAGGTATATCCGTGGACCCTGAGAAGATTGAAGCCATTATGAATTGGCCTACTCCAAGAAATGTGATAGATGTAAGATATTTTATGGTACTTGCAGGATACTATCGGAGGTTCATTGAGGGATTCTCCAAAGTTGCACATGCCATCACTTCTTTGCAAAAGAAGGGGATGAGGTTCGAATGGACATCGAGGTGTGAAGAAAGTTTCCAGAGATTGAAGAATCTTCTCACCAGTGCACCCGTATTGAAAGTTGCAGATCCAGAGAAAGATTTTGTGGTGTGTACCGATGCATGCAGACAAGGGCTTGGAGGATTCCTTATGCAAGACAACCACGTAATATGCTATGAGTCAAGAAAGTTGAAGGAGCATGAGAAGAACTATGCCACTCATGATCTAGAGCTTGCAGCCATAGTACATGCCCTCAAGATGTGGAGACATTACTTGATGGGTAGGAGATTTGAGCTCAGAACAGACCACTATGGACTGAAGTATTTGTTTGATCAGCCTACTCTGAATGCTAGGCAAGCAAGATGGCTGGAATTTTTATGAGAATTTGATTTTGAAATCAAGCACATAAAAGGAAAAGAGAATAAGGTAGATGATGCACTCAGTAGGAAGGTGTAAGAAATGCATGTGGCATCTCTTAGTATTTGCCAATTAGATTTCAGGGAACAGATTGTTAGTCATCCTGCTGGAGATGAATTGTACGAGCAGGTAAAAGACAAATTGCAACAACAAAGTCTTGAGAAGAGATATGAAGGATATAAATTGGAAGAAGATGGACTTCTCACTTATAAAGGTAGAATTTATATTCTGGATGTAGTAGATTTGAGGAGAATTGTTATGGATGAAATCCATCAATCTCCATATTCTGGTCACCCAGGATATCAGAAGACAATTTCTACAGCTAGAAAGCAGTACTTTTGGCCAGGAATGAAAAGGGATATGGCTGAGTACATTTCAAGGTGTATGAAATGTTAGCAGGTAAAGGTTGAGCATCAACATCCAGCAGGTTTGTTGCAGCCTTTACCAGTTCCAGAATGGAAATGGGAAATTATTTCCATGGATTTTATTATAGGATTGCCGATGACTTGGAGACAACATGATTCCATCATGGTTGTGGTAGACAAGTTGACAAAGGCAACACATTTTATACTGGTTAAGTCTACGCATAAGACGGATGACATTGCAAATATCTTCATGAAGGAGATTTTCAAATTGCATGGATTGCCGAAGGCAATAGTCTCTGACAGAGATGTCAAGTTCACTTCCAACTTTTGGAAGGGTTTGTTTGCAGATTTGGGTACAAAGCTAAACTTCAGCATTGCATACCATCCTCAGACAGATGGTCAGACAGAGAGAGTTAGTCAGGTGCTTGAAGATATGCTTCGCATGTACGTAATGGAAAAACCAACCAAGTGGGAAGATTACTTACACTTGGTAGAGTTTTCTTATAACAATGGATAGCAGGCATCCTTGGGGATGAGTCTGTATGAAGCTATGTATGGAAGAAGGTGTAGGACACCTGTGACTTGGGATAATCCAGTGAACATGATTATGCTTGGACTAGAATTGCTTGAGGAAATGGAGCAAGAGGTTGTAAAGATTAGGCAGAATCTGAAAACAACATAGGACAGATAGAAAAGTTATGCAGATAAGCATAGGGTGAACAGGGAGTTCAGTTTTGGGGATCATTTTTACCTTAGAGTGAGGGAAAGGAAGAGTTCCTTGAAGCTTGGAAGTTGTGCCAAGCTGTCACCTAGATATTGTGGGTTGTTTGAAGTGCTTGAAAGAATAGGGCCAGTTGCATATAGACTTGCATTGCTTGCTAGCACTAGGGCTCATAATGTTTTTCATGTTTCTTTGCTTAAGATATATGTACATGATCCTAACCATGTGATAAATTGGGATGTGATTCAGGTGGAACCCGAGGGAGAGTTCCGAATCAAGCCAATGCACATCCTCGACAGGAAGGTCACAATGCTCCGGAACCGGGCCATAGGGCAGGTAAAGGTGCGATGGGATCACTACGGACCTGAAGAGGCTACGTGGGAGCTAAAGGATGCCATGCGGTTGGCACATCCATTTTTGTTCAATTCTGCGGAACAATGAGGCAATACCAGTGTAGCATTTTGTTCAATTTTGTAAAGCACTGAGGACCGTGCTATTGAAGGGGGAGGGGAATGTAACACCCCGGTTTTGACCTCGTTGCATTAGATGTATATGATGTATATATTGCGAATGATCATGGTGCGGAGCTCAAGGCCAAGGCCCCACCATTGATTGGTTATGCCATGTTTTGGATTTAAATTGTCACCGATGGTATATCGGGGCATGCGAAATACATATTGAGTTTTGTCATCACGTAAATATGCATCTTTAATTAAATAACCTGACCAGCTACATTTTCGGCAAATAAATTGAGAAGGGGCATGATTTTCACAAGGATAAGGGTGGGGAATGTCAAACCTTAGGCAATGGGGAAAAATCCATGTGTCACCTTCCCTTGTCTTACCCAACTACCACCATTAAAAACTGCTGTTGTTAGCTGAGACAGTTATGGCTAGGAGTGGAGTGTGGCAGGACTGTTAGTCCTTGCCCAAATGCACACTCCACCAGCGTGGTTGACCTCGTGATGATAAGAAAAACCATCGCCATCACTCCAGCGGACACACCACTCTTTCAACGATGGTGTTGAAACACTCACGCTCTTCCGACTACTGTGCATCCTCACGTAGGGACCATTGTCTGTTCATTATTCTCATGCACGGGTACCTTTCCAGTTTGGGTCTCGCGTAGCTAGGAGAGAGGAGTCATCTCCACTATCAATCACACTTTGCATCACAGAGGAACTTGGTGTGTTTCGGTCTGTAATTGGGATTGGGTGTAAATATTCTCTCACGCTCCGTGTTCTGCATTGTTGTTACTCACGCAGCAAGCTGGGAGCTGTTCGGTCACTGTCACCCATGATTTTTCTTGTGGAGAGCCATTTTATGCTTAGGGACTGTGTGTAATTTTTCCTTACTAATTTGTGGCTCATGCATATGTTTTTCCCTCTGTACATTTGGGGTCTGGTGCAAGTTTCTCTCACGCACGGGCTGGGAGATTGTATTTTCTCCCCAGCGGGGTTTGTGTAAGTCTTCCCATGGCTTCATTTCCCTAGACGGGCTGTTGTTCCCCATGTTTGTTGGTTGTGTATGTTGTTATGCTTTGGGGCTGCCGCAGACTGTCTGGAGTCATTTTTTCCTGTTAAGCTAAAATTGTTGAGTGATTGCCTGCGTGCAATGGTTGGTCTTTGGACTGTGTTGGGAGCAGGGATGGGGGCTTGGTTTTCTTGATAAACCTAGTGTGTTTGGAAACCGCACAGACAGTTCTAGAGGGATGGCTTTCTTCTCCACAACTCTTGAATAGCACTGGAAGGGAATGCAGGGCCTGAGGGACTGTGTAGCAGAGAAGGGACTGATTCCTTGTGTTGGGTGTGTGTGGGTGTCTTAGAAGTCAAGCTAGTTCTGGTGTAGGTGTTCCTAGATCTGTAATGAGCTCACCAGCTTAGAATTTAGCCTTTCCTAACTCCTTGATGGCCTGATAAACCTGACCATGTTGGCTTGGCTATCTTGTTGATGGCCTGATAAACCCAACTGTGTTGGCTTGGCTGTGTTTTGTGTGTATCCCTGGCTATGTGTAAGCCTGCTTGTTCCTTATTCCTTGGAGAATCATGCCCAACTCGGGGGTGGCAGCGTTGCTGAGAGATCAAGGATCACACTAGCCTATGGTTGGGTGGAATGTTGCAGCAACGTAGCTGGTTGCAGATGAGTTTTTCATAAGATAAGTAACCTTGTCTATTTTACTTCCGCAATCATATTTTCCGTTAATGAATGTGATGAACATTTAGAATTCTTGTAGGAATGTATGTTTGCTTCTGCTGTGTATGATCAATAATTGCATCTGTGTATGTTCTACTTCAATGCATTCTGTTTCAGCATTTTTATGAATTCACATGTTCATGGGGCTGGTAGCCCGGATGGTTAACGCCATGGTAGCGTCCTCTTCGCCAGTCGGGGGGTCGAAGATGTTACAGAATTCCCTAGATGCAAAAAAATATTGGTCTACGCTTTGACAAGGAATCAGAGGTTTATTTCCTCAGTCCAAGCCTCCACGCGGCCTTGTGCTTAACTCCCATTTGAGAGGAGCTTCCCTGATAACACCAACATAGAAAATGTTGTACCTAGTAATTGGCCAACTACGATTTCAATTTAATACTTGCAGAGAACTCAAATCCTATTCCACAAGTCTAGCCTAAGCTAGTAGGTGAAAGAGGCTAGAAAGAAAAATTTACTAATAATTTTTAAATTATATCCTTCTTTTTAGTAAGCTATTTTTAGTCAAAAGGTAGATGGCGTGAAACTAGTGTGATGTTATAGACTTGATAAGAAAAAGAAAAATTATGTATAAAGCAAATTTCAAATTAAATTGTAACTACTTAAACCAAACTTTTCTTTTTATAAATGCAAGTTAATGAACTTAAAGCTAAGTATGAGAAACTACAAGACTTTTTAGGAATTTTTTGTTTTTTTTTTGAAAAATAACGAAAAGCAATACTAGATGCAACCTAATGCAAAATATTTTTGTCTTTTCTTTTCAAATAACTTCAAAAAACTATAATGCAAATAAATGCAACTTGAGCAATTCGACAATTATAAGCATATAAATAGTGAAAATGAGGCAAAAGGATCCCAAAGTGACCTACTTCAACAAAGAGGAAGAAGACTGGAAAAATAATTGACTTGGAGAAACTAACCACTTTAAAAGTTTGCTAGATTCACAAAAGAAAAGTGACAAACTGATACCACAAGACACATCATATAGTATAAAGTATCTAAAGTACCGATCACTTACTTAGACACAGACACTCAACCTATAGACCAAGCGGGAGGACCAACTACACTTCACAAATGAAATAAATTCAAATAAAAATATCAAAGGCTTGATAAACAAGCAAAGAATGTGACATACAAACTTCAAACTCATAGAGTCATGCCATTAACAGAAGACTTCCAAAACAACTCAAAATCCAAATAGATAGGGACAAGCAAACCCTATCCAACTTATAAGCTGCTACCTGATACACATGACTGTGTATTTGGGAAACACACGTATGACACGTGAATGTCTTAGAAAACAACCCACGTGTACAAGGTGACACACACGATTGTGCAGAAAGAAACCCAAATGTACTACTAAAATTTTTTTCAAAGAAAAATATTAGCGAAGACTTCTGGGCATACTACACTGTAAATCAAAAGATAAGATAAAATAATCACACTCGGAACTAGAATCATAACAAAGATTGGTGAAAGGGACTTACAGGATGGACCCACAGCAGGATGGACTCCCCAGCAGAGTCGCCAGTTCTGTTGTACAGGACAATACACCCTTGTAACCTAGGGCCTGGGGTTACCAACTTACTAAGAAACTTGCATACAATCAGCTTTTACAAAGAATGAAAGAGGAATAGGATGAGACTTTGGCTTACCTAGTTTATGATGGTTGATCCAAGCTTTGTCTTCTCCTACTTCAATCTTCTCCAAAGCTTCTAGGGTTGTTTCTCTTCACCTGCAAAGAGACAATTCTTCAAGCAATATCTCATACATATATATATATATCAGAGGTTAGATGAAATGCATATTAATATCACAATTGAAATCATTCATTAACCAATATACATGAGAAAATCACAATATAAATATTGGAAGAATAATTCTCTTTATTAACAAACAGTGAATAGGTAAGAATACAACCCAGCTTCTGACACAAGGACTCCTCTACAACCATGGACACTTAGTTCTTCTACTCCAATACCCTGAAGGAATACCACCAGCATAACTTTTCTCTTCTAGCATTAATTGATTATCCCCATCCGAAGGCCTCTATTAATACATTGGGAAATAGATAGATTTTGAAGGTTAGGATGGTTGAGACAGTTGGCATAGTTATGGATTAAGGCCCAACTAATCTCATCTAATCATGATTTATATTTTTTAATGTCAAATCAAAGTACACACGACTATATATATAATCAAGGCACGTATGACACACTTGTTTCTCAAAGGAAACTCAAGTGTTCAATGTACACGCAGGTTTCAAAGCAAATACTTGCATGTGACACGCAAGTTGCAATGCAAAAAGGAGTGTGTGCAACCCTATACTCAGAATAAAAATATGTCAAACTGGTATTGAGATCATGCATCAATGGTCATGCACATCTATAGTGTTTTGGCCAGTTCACTCCTGTCTATTTCAGCTTTAGACAAAAGAGGATTCCGAGTTTCCTTCATAAATGGAAAATTCCTCAAGTGGTCAAAAGGAAAAACCATAGATGATGCAGTAGAAATTAGAATTGAAGAAGGAGGACTCTAGAAACTAAAGGGACATGCAGATTCATCATTAGAAACTAGTACAATAAATCCATGTGAGATTTGGCACAGAAGGCTTGCTCATATTCATTACAAAGCTCTACTGATAGTAAGCAAGGTTGTGAATGGTCTACCAGAAATTCAGATAGAACATGAAGGAGTATGCAAAGGATGTGCGCAAGGAAAGAATACTAAGAATCCCTATCCAAAAAGTGATATCAAAGAAAAATGGATCTTAGATATTATCCATTCATATATATGTGGGCCAATGCAAACAACTTCATTAAGAGGGTATGTTTACTATGCTTCTTTTATTGATGACTACCCCTGAAAGACTTGGATATATTTATTGAAAAAGAAGGATGAAGTGTTTGAAAGGTTTAAAGAATTTAAGGCCCTAGTAGAAATATCCATGAGAGGAAAATTAATATATTGAGGTCAGATAATGGAGGAGAGTTCATTTCAAATGAATTCAATGATTTATGCAAGGAATATGGGAGAGTTTGCTTCAAATGAATTCAATGATTTTTGCAAGGAAGATGGGATTAAGAGGGAGCTCACCATTCCCTATAATCCTCAACAAAATGGTGTGCCGAAAAGAAATAATAGATCTATCATGAAAGCAGTAAAAGCTATGATACATGATTAAGATATACCAATGTATCTATGGGAAGAAGCATCCAAAACAACAATATATGTATAGAATAGAATCTCCCACAGTGCTCTTCAGAACAATACCCCAGAAGAAATGTTTTTCGAAGAAAATCATGAGGTAAGTCACCTAAATATATTTGGTTGTCCTGTGTACATTCATATTCCCAAGGAGAAAATAAAAAATCTAAATCCTTTAGGAAAGAAGGGATTGTTTGTAGGATATAGTGAACAATCAAAATCCTATTGAATCTATATCCCAGGATATCATTAGATTTAACTTAGCATAGATGAAACATTTGGTGAAGATACAACTTCCAGAAAGTCGAAGAAAAGATAAGGAAGATGAAGAGGAACATGAAACTCCCAAAGATGCAGATAGTCCTAAACTAATTAGGAATGAAGAAGAAAGCTAGATACCTGAGGATCATGATATGTGTTGTAATCTCACAGATCACAGAGGGTTACCAATAATAAATTAAAGCATACAGACATAACAGAGACAAGAGACAAGAACATAGATGTAGAATAACAGGTTATATTATATCATGAGGGTCCATAGAAACACAGAACTGAACCAAGTTCTCATCTGGCTCAACAGCCTAATATATATGATTTACAAATAGTTACATATAACTACCTATTAGTTCGATCAACTGACACGAACTTATGTGGCCAACCTAATCTCTAATTAGTTGGCTAATAGACTTAGTTGGATCACCGACTAGCTCCTCCAACATCTCCCCTAGGAACAATCTTTCTTCATCCCGAAGAAACAGGGGAGGTACTAAAAAATATTTAATGTCTGAGATAGTTATTTTATTGTTTGTTTTTCATGGGCTATGCACTCAGATGGTTGTCGCTTCTGTATGCATACTTCAATGATTTCTTCTGCTGTAATGGCCAGTTGATGTTGAAATTCCGTCCAACTTTGAAGTACTTTCTGGATGTCAACGATGGTCAGTGTTGTAATGCTTGATAAAGTCGACATCTTCTCCTGAATGGAAAGGTCTGCTATTCTTTCCATGTCGGGTCCCATGAACTGGTATTTTTCTTCTGCTGTCTCCAGCAGTCTTTTCATCTGCGGGCAAATGGTATCTAATTTCTCCAAGCTTGGGAGTGCTTGCTGCACCCACTAGTGTGTTTGTCTTTCGAGCCTCTATAGTTTGGTTGTCTCCAGCACGATTTGATATTGTATTGTATTTCTCATTGCTTCTTCAGTGCTATTTCTCTTTTCCAATGCTTGAATCTATTATCGAGTCCGTCGGGTATGCTGGAATACTTTCCTGTAATAGGTAGGCCAGTCCCGGAGTACCTCTTCTGTAATGAAAGAATATTCCATATGGTCTTGTAGCACTTTGTAAGCTTCTGAGAATGCTATGTACTATTGCATCAATAATCTAGATGTCTCTTCTTTTTGCTCTTCTTTTGTATTGTGCATATGTACTTTTAGGGTTGACACCACACTCTCAAACAACTGATATGCCTTTTCAAGCAGCTTGTCAGTGTCGGCTTCCATCAGTCCTAGTATTATAGATTGTGCTAAGTTTCTGCATTTTAACAAGAATTCAACTTGTTCCTTCTTAGTGTCGTCAAGCTCCTTGCGTTTGATCTGGCTTCTTGTTTTTGCTTCAGTGGCGAGAGTTTCTAAGAGTTGTCCCAACTCTCTGTCTTTTAGCTTTGTTGCGTCGACTGCAGTGGTCGACCCAAGTTGGCCAATGTGGACCATTGTCAACTGTGACTCTTTTTGGTGGTCCTTCTTCTTTCTATCTCTTTTCCTCTTTTGTTTATGCTGTAATTCCTACTGTTGTGCCTATGCATATGTAAGGGGTAGAATCCCCTATGGTTGGTTTTATTGTGTTGGGTTTTCTGGTTGTTGATTTGGAACGGTCTGTGTAACTTCTGGTTGGATTTCTTGGGTGAGCTCTACAACTAGATGTGTATCTGGGGGATTTTGTGCAGAGGGTTCAGGTGTAGATGGTTCAGGTGCAGAGGGTTCAAGTGCAGATTCTGGATTGGGAAGTGGTGGTGGATATGGTGAATGGTTGGGTGTAGTTGGTGTGGTAGGGATATGGTTAGTTGGTGTCGCGTCCTCGACTTATGGTGGTGAATCCTCTGGGTCATCAGAGAATAGGTTATCGATTACCCGATTAATTTATTCTAGGTTCTATTCTTCCACATCTCTTACTGGCTCATTGGCTAGTGGAGGGGGTGGGATGTTGATAGGGATAAAGGATGAGGTTTGACTTGCGACAACTTGAGATGTCTTGTCGGGGTTCCTCATGAATGTCGAATTTATAACTTCCACAGACCTTAGCTTCTGGGGTATTTGTCCAGGTTGTGGAGGAATGATCTACCTTGATCCACTAGCTTCGATTAGAGGACATTTGGTAGTGATCTTCTGGATAGAGGTGATTAGTTCAGGAAATTTATCAATGTATGCCTGGAAATCATGGTCCTAGTAAAACCTCTCTTTTAGGGTTTCTAGCATAGGATTTTTGCATATGTTGACTGGGCTTATGGTGGGTAGCTATGGAATTTCTTCCTATGTGATCTAGTTCAGAGATGGGGGTGGAGGTGTAGAAACTAAATCGACAACGTTTTCAACCGTTGAAGTGTTTGTACTTTTTACCTTTTTCAGTTGACCTTGCTATGCTCCTGACTCGACAAAGCGTTTGAACTGTGTCTCGACTGAAACTCTGTTTTCTACAGCTTCTTCTATGATGTTGACGATGGTAGCTACTAGTTATTCTTCATCTTCTGATTCTAAAAGGATCAGCTTGCGCTTCCCCTTCCCTTTTGTCTTAGTTGCCTTTTTTCTTGCGGCTGCTATTTCCTTTGCTAGATTTTTGATTTTGTCTTTGGTTATGGCATGTTCAGGATTGTTGAATTCAATGTCTTCCTCTAGGTCTTCCCCTCCCTCCTACTATTGAACTGGATTGATACTTCCTTTAGCTGGTTTGGTTACCTGCTGCTCTATCAATGTACTTCCCCTTTGGATCGTTGGTGGTATGATTGTTATTTGTAGTCTATTTCTGTCCTCTGTTGGTGTTTATTCCAACATGAAGGTGCTGATGTGTAGTCGGAGTTCATAGTATTCTTCGTTCTCCTAGTCTGTTAGTGGTTCTTCAATTGCTAGGTTTACTTCATTGGCCTTTGTTGGTATGGATAACTTTGTGCTGGATTGTCGAGCTAGCTCGCGGAAGATCTCTTCTACTGTTTGGGTAATTTGCTCCATGCATATACCAAACCGCGCTGTGTTCAAGTTCTAGTTGGATGTGTGCTATTTTCGGTAGATTTTGTTGGATGTTTTGAGGCACCCTCCATCTGGTCATCTAGATTTTTAGGTGTTGGAACCAGTTTTCCAATAGTACTTTTCCATTCGCTAGTTCTTTCAGTGTTCTAGTCTACGCAAATGTCTTGAACCTCCACATGTGGAATTTTGTTGGCTCTTGGAACTACTTTTCCCCGACTGGGCACAAGTGGTACATCACTATACATATTATTAGAGATGGGAACCTTATAATCCTGCCCGACTCCTAGCATTTCTCACAGATATTTTTGAGCATGTCGACGACATACTGATCCCATCTGTATACTTTTCCTATTTCCTCTATTGTGTTTACTGCTTCTAGCATATCTAGCTTCAGGTCGCTCCCTCGACCTGTAGGTGTGAGCGCTATTGCTATGATATTGGACACGATTTGCGGTGTCCGGGCTTGTATCTGAATAATCATTAGCCCTTTTGAATTCTTCTCGGATGGCGTTCCAGTTAATCGTTCTACCAGTCCTTCTTTAATGCCGACAGGGACTGGGTCACCTTGGCTGGAGAGACCAATCAGTTTGTATATGAATTTTCCAGAGATTTTGACTGGTCTGTCGAAGTAAAATTTCCCGTTGTGGTATCGACTAATGATGAATTTTACTGCTGTTTCTTTCATTCCTCCAAAACTCGCCATGAACGGTGTGTTCATGTAGTTCATAATGGAGCTGTGGTTTATCTTCTCTGCTGCTTGTGTCGGTTTCTTGTCGACATAGGCCCATTCGTTGATTTAGGCCCATGTTTTCTCCCATGAGGTTTCTTGTACCTTGGCATTCTTGATTTTTCTTAACCTCCTCATTAATGGGGTACCAACAGGTTGCAGTTCCTTTGTCTTTGCAGCTGTGGCTCTGGTTTGCTTCGGTGCCATCTCGTCGATCTCTTGGTCGATTTTTCTTATAGGTTTTTGGTTCTCAATTTTCTGATTGTTGAATTGCTCTATCTCTTCAAAATACTATAAATGATATTTTTCTGGTCCGATATTTATAGATGGAGTAGTTGACATTTCTATCGATGGATTTATTAATGGCGGAAGTGATGGTCCAGCGCGGTCTCTAGGGTTTGCGTTAATGGTGATTTGATTTTGGCGCTCCTTCTGACCGTAGTCATGAAGGTGCGATTTGACCTTCGGGGTCATTGGTTGATGTCGATCATGCGAGTGGTTGATGGTGGTATGTCGATGGGTTTGATGTTGGTTATCGAAGCGTTGGTTTCCTGTCATCCTGGATTATGGGTGTTGGTTCTGTTTTGTTGGTTTTAATCTTTTTGGATTTTTATAGTTTTTGTCTGACAGTTATGGTCATTATATTTATGTTTTTTTTTAACTTGTTTTAATTTTTGTACCATTTTAGTTGAGTACCATTAACAAGTTTCCGAAAGACTATGCCTTATAACGTCCTTAGTCGGACTGATCCGTTGGTATGCATTTCTTCGACAAGTAAGGTCCCATCCATTATGTGTGTAACTTTTTGGGTTTTCCTTTTACTCGAATGTTGTATAGTAAGGCGAGGTCCCCTGTTGATAGATTCTTGTTTTTTATATTACGATTGTGCCAAGCCTTCTGCTACTGTTTTTGTATTTCTTGGTGTTGTAGAGAAATCAGTCAGTGTTCTTGTAGATTGCTTAATTGCATCAGTCGGTCCTTCTTGCCTTGTTCGACGTTGACATGTAAAAAATCTGCTATGATAGGTGTTTGCTGTTGAAAATGTAGTGGAACAACTACTTCTTGTCCATAGACTAGTTGAAATAGTGTTTGGTCAGTCGAACGCTTGTATGCTGTTCTGTAAGCCCATAGTACTGCATGTACCTTTTCATCCTAATCATCCTTGTCGGTATTACAGATTTTAGTTAGGCCCTTTTTTAATGTTTTGTTAAATGCCTCGATTGCTCCATTCTACTGGGGGTGATAAGCTGTACTACGTTGGTGGTCAATTTTGAACTAGTCTGTTAGTGCTTTGATGGTTTTATTAATAAAGTGTGACTCTTGGTCACTGATTAGGGTTATTGGGCATCCAAATATGGTAATTATATTTTCGTAGATAAATTTAGCAGCTATCTCACTGGAACATGTGTCAATTGGTTCTGCTTCTGCCCGCTTGGTTACATATTCTATTGCAGTTATTATGTACCTTACACCTGTTCTTTTTGCTGGTATGGGGAATGGTCCTATGAAGTCGGTGGCCTAGATTTCAAATGTCAAACTTGGATTTACTGATATCAAGGGAATTTCTATACTAGGTAGAGGTCGACCCAGTTGATGAAATTTGTCGCATTGGCTCACAAACTTTTTACAATCTTTGTATAGTGTCGACCACCATATCCCTGATTGTTTGATTTTCTTGGAAGGTGTGTTTGCTTGAAAATGTCCTCCCACCGGTCCATAGTGTGCTTCATATATGATATTATCTCTTTCATGTTCTTATACGCATCTTCTAAGGATGTCATCTAGGCCCATTTTATATAAAAATCCATTTATGAGGCTATATGGTGCATCTTTCATGGCTAAGATTTGTTTCTTTTTCGTGCTCATGCCCTCTAGTGCTTGTCCATTTTCTAAGAATTGAGCTATTTCCTCTAATTTTGTTGGGACTGCTTCTATTCAAAATAAATGTGCATCCAGTAGGTCGTCTTTGACTCCTGTCGGTTCCTCTCCTATGTCGATTCATGACAAGTGGTCAGGTCTGACATTTAATTTTCCTAGTCTAACAACGACTTCAAATTCAAATTCTTGGAATAGAAGTAGCCATTGACAAATTCTCCCATGGTGTAAGGGTTTGTTTACAATGTATTTTAAGGCTTGGTGGTCGGTATAAAAGATGAAAGGGTTGTCTAGTAGGTAATGTCGATACTTCTGTAGTGCAAAGACCATTCCTAATGCTTCTCTCTTTGTTGTTGAATAGTTCTTTCTGCTTTATTTATTTTTCTACTACTGTAAACTATGGGGTAGTCCATTCTATCGTCTCCTGGTTGTGTTAAGATTGCTTCCATTGCTAGGCCTAATTCAGGAACATTAGAATGGGTGCTTCGACTAACTTCCTTTTTAGTGTTTCAAATGATATGTTACATTCATCTATCCAGTCGAACTCTTGATCTTCTCTTAATAGTTCTTCCAATGGATAGGTCATATTTGAACAATATCTTATGAATTTCCTGTAATATCCTGTATGACCAAGTAGTACCCTGACTTGTTTTAGGTTCACTGGTGGTTTTAAGTCAAGGATAATTTTTATTTTTGCAAAGTCAACCTTGATGCCTTCTTTGCAAATAATGTGTCCTAATAGTATCCCTATAGGGGTTAAGAATATGCATTTCCTTATGTTCAGAGATAGCTCAATTTGTTGGCATCGTTCCAACATGAGCCTTATCCATTTGCAGTGATCTTTCAGCATAGAGTATATTGTCCAATCATCGAAATACACTGCCATTGTTTTGTAAATATATTCTTGAAATGTTTTGACCACAATTCTGTAAAATATTGTAGGTGCGTTCTTTAGTCCAAAAGGCATAACTCTGTAAGCAAATGAGCCAAATTCACATACGAATGTTGTGTTTTTTTGGTCTTCTTTGGCTATTGGTACTTGGTTATAACCTGAGAATCCGTCTGTAAATGAGTAGCATTCATGTCCTGCTACTTCATTTAGGATTTCATTTGCATAAGGTATTGGAAATGGGTCTGTTATGGTGACTTTGTTTAATTCTCTAAAGTCAACCTAGATCCTTAGCTTTGTCGGGTCGTGTTTCTTTGGTTGTACAACCATCGGACTTTCCCATTCCGATTGGTCAATAGGGTAGATAATTCCTGCTGCATGCATATTATCAATCTCTTTCTTGACTATCACTTCATATTTATGAGCTAATTTATATGGCCTCTTCATTACAGGTCAGACATCAGGTTTGATGTTGATCTTCATTTCACCCATTTCATGGACTAGAACTTTGATATCTTTGTAGTCTCTAGCGGATACATCCTGGAATTCTTTTAGTAAGTTTACTATTTCGGTTGTTTGTTCTTCACTCTAGTAATCTCCATTTTTTTCCATTTTTGGTCGATCATCATTTGATCTGTCGAATTCTTTAGTTTTCACTTTAGCATCTAACCATTCTGGTGCTTTGGATTCATTTATTAGTTGGATCCCTTCTTTAAACTGTGAAAATGTAGCAAGAAAGTCTGTTGCAGTCATTTGGTCGGTATCTTCTTTGTCAGCTGTCTCGATTTTAAGTACTGTGTGTATTGGTTTTGTTGTTTCTGAATGGTATGATTTCCATTGAAAACTTTTCCTTTCTGGATTTTCATTTTCCATTTATAGTATTGTTGACTGTGGTGTTGTCTTAGTTTGTATGTTATTGTCGATTGGTTATAATTTTGTGTTAGGGTGTTGTTCCCGGTTGGTTCTATAAACACTTTGATTTGATTTGCAGTTTCGACTAATTTTTCATTTTGTGGTATAAAGCTGAAGTCTTTGATAAATTTCTCTCTAAGTTCATGCCATAGGAATGTTTCACCCCGTGCTTCTTCCATTTTGTACCATTTTTTTGGTAATTCGGATAGCGTCAATGGAAACAGGTGTGGTCATGTACGTTCGTCCTTATACCCAAGTCTTTTCCACTCTTTTTCACATGTTCTTATGTGCTCTTCTGGGTCCTACCCTTGGATGAACATAGGTATTTGGGCTTGATTGGTTAGAATTTTTCCTCCGAATATTTCTACAAAGTAATTCGAAGCTGTTGTCCATGTTTGCAATCTTGATTGATGGGTATCCCACCTTCTAGCAGCTTGTCCTGTTAAGGTTTCTACTAAGCTTTGTAGTCGGCCATGTTCAACAATGTTTTTGGATACTTGTTCTATATGCATAACTGGTGATTCTCTTTTTTGTATCTTGGGATTTGTTTGATACTTACATTTGTTGGTTTTAGGGTAGGGTATTCCCTGCTTTTCCTTTCAAATATTTTTGGGATGATGGAAACCAAGAAACATTGTTGGACTGGTTTCTTCTGCACTGTTTGAATGGTCCAGCAACCTCTTGCTTGTGTTTCATATTTTTTGACTTCCCAATCATATAATTCTGCATCTGAGTTGTATCCTACTGAATCTTGATTTCCTAAGTGAAGTTCTCGATAGACATTGGGTTATGTATAGTCTTCATTATTTTGTATTTGATATAATTGTCATAATGTTTACTTATGAGCCGAAGTTGAGTACAACTTGTCGGACATGGTATTCTTCAATTTATAGGTCAACAAGTGGGTCGGCATCACTTTTGTCCTTCTGGTTTAGACTGCAGATGTTTTTTGTTTGTTTTTTTGTATTATTGTTGTGTTTCATATTATACAATAAATCAATGAATTGAGATACTACTTTATCCTCTTATACTAAACATTTTAATTCTTTAACTGTGCTTCATCGACTATCATCAACTTCTTCTTGTCGAGCAAATTCTTTAAATATATTCGTTGCGTCTTTATACAATTGTTTTTGTTTAGCTGGGTTAGGATAATCATTCTTTTCTTTTATTTTGCTTATGTGTGGATTATCACTCCCAATTTTTGTCCCTTGTTGGGTTACTATATGCAAATTCTTTGTATTGATTACATCATGTTTTTGAACGCACGACAAGACATTAACACTTTTTTTTATTGATTTTATTAAGCATAGTAGGGAAATCCTCTAATGAGTGATCCCCGACTCCACGGCTAGTACAAAATTTTAAATCGGTTCTGTCCTTGTATGGGCAGCTGCATATCGATGACCTTCTTTATAGCATGTGAAACACTAGATGGGCCAATGTGGTTGGTTGTTGCGATTCCTAGAGAATCAACCTCGACCTCCATATCCTCCCCGATGGTTGTCGAACCGACTCTCATATCAACGGTGTTCATATATTTGATTATTTTGTTCGTATTGAGCATTGATTCGCTGGTTTTTTTATCATTGTTTTGTGCAACTGCGTTTGTCTGGTAGACTGCTTGGTAGTTTTGTTGATTCTTTAAGTTTAGGTGGCAGTCGGTTGTGGCGTGACTTTTTACTTCACATATTTCACACCAAGATGCTTTGCCATTTTTCATGTTATACGAGCAATCTTTCGTTGTGTGTTCTCCATGTTCTTGGAAAATGTCACAGAAGCACTTTGTATGAACAAATCAAACGTCTTGTTGGCTGATGTCTTGTCGACAGTTATCTTTTGTGTGTCCAGCCGTTGAGTATTTTGTGCACCAGACATCCTGATTCTTAAGGTTCAGCTCTTTCAATGATTTCTGCATGATTTCTAGCTATTCTTCTAGTCTAGTATCCGTGGGATATGCTGGGAAATATTCATCCATCTCCACTTGCAGAGCTTTAGTAAGCACATATTTGTACATTTTAAACGTCTCCAAGCTTATGTGCCGCCAAATTTTTTGTGATATACCTGTAAGGAACCACTGAATTAATAGTTGTTCATCAATTACATAATCCAGTTGGCTGAGGAGGTATTTCCAACGTTTGTCATACTCTCAGACAGAATCTGTTGGCTTTTGCGATGTTGGATTCAACTTTTTAGCTGCCAGATGTTTTGCATCTGGAGTTTTAAAGAACGACAAGAATTGCACTTTAATTTATGCTTTAGATGCTTGAGGAGTTCGCTCAGTGGAGATCATGTACCATGGTAGTGCTCTTTTCCTCAAGTCACTAGTGAACTGTGCCATCTGTTGATCTTCAGCTGTAACCTGATTTGCCTCCCATGTCGACTCACAGATGAACCAATGTCATCTAGGATCTTTATCACCCTCATATAGAGGGGTATGCGTTGATCTGTGACCCATGTCGGACTCACTGTCGCTATCTCCTCTAGGAGGTGGTGGTGGTGGGGGTAGTGGGATGTTTTGCTTGTCTCTTTGTGCAGAGCTTTTGTCGACTGAACTTTCGTTCCCGTCGGTTGTTTTTTTTGTTGTTTCTTCTCCAACAAGCAGTCGGTTCGGGTCGACTTCTCTTGTCGATGTCCAACTGCAATTATTTGTCTACAGGTCCGATTGTTCTGTATTTTCCAAAGCTATATTTAGCAAGGGGGTGCTCCTTCATGTGTCGGGTAAATAAGTGGATACTTTGGTGGAAGGGTACGCCTAAAGCATGACCCCATTTTCTTATCATCATTTACCTCGTTGTCTAGTCAGATCCATATACCAAACTCACCAGCTCTTAGTCTTAGGTCTTCTTCAACAATGGATTTCATATTGGTACTCGAATTCATTGGAGATAGAGGTCTTATCTCTTGGGGAACTTCTATTTGGAGAGCTTCACATTGCTCTATCCACAAGTCTTCTTCCATGGGTGATGCCTTTTCATCCACGCCTTCTTCCTATCGGTCATGACCCGACTCTGGTGGATTTCTTTCCTGGTCTGTCACCCTAGTATTCATTCCTCTTTGCACTGCTATATCCCTTTCTCTTCTTTCTTCCCTTCTTTTCAACCTCTTCTCTCTCTCTATTCTCTATAAATCCATTGTACCTTTGTGTGTCACTGTCTGTTCAATTTCCTTTTTAGGTTGACTTTTCATTGCTGGTGATGGTATATCCTTTTAGTCGACTAGAATCCTCTTCACTTAACCCTGACATAATACCAAATACCCCTCCATAGCCTACTTGACACTTTAAAAAGATTGGATAGTTCTATCTACTTGCTTAGGAAATATTCCCACTCCCTTTCGGCAAGAAATTTCTCCCACTTTTTTTGTTTCTCCTCCCAACTAGAATTTGGTGGCGGTTCGTGTAGTACCGAACGAGGTTCGACAATATGACCCACTCCTTTCTCTATCAAGAATTTGAATAGTAGGGTCAGTAAGGAGCACAGGAACTGCTCGGTAAGGTCTGTATAGAATTTTTTCTGAATGTTTTCTACCGAAGTTCTTTCTTCTATAGTTTTCTCCTTGCAAAATTCGTCGGTGATCTTTTCAAACCACTCCGACAAGTTTGTTCTTCCCCCTCGAATCATTTTCTCTAGTAGCTCTTGGTCCTTAGTTGCTTTTGGCTTTTTCATCCAGAATTTTTTTCAAAAGTTGGGGTACTGATTCTACGAACTTCTCATGAGTTTCAGTGAAGAATCTCTACTTCTCCTAAGTAGTCGTCAATCTGTTTCTCCTCACGTAATTCTACAAATAATTTGCTATCTTACGCTCCCACTAGTTCTTAATCTCTTGTTCTGATATCATCTACTTATAGTAATATCAGATATGTACTATTGGAAACGGAACCAATGTTGTAATCTCATAGATCACAGAGGGTTAGAAATAATACATTAAAGCATACAGACATAGCAAAGACAAGAGACAAGAACATAGATGTAGAGTAGCAGGTTATATTATATCATGAGGGTCCATACAAACAAAAAATTGAACCAAGTTCTCATCTGGCTCAACAGCCCAATATATATGATTTACAAACAGTTACATATAACTACTTGTCGGTTCGATCAACAGACACGACCTTATGCAGCCGAACTAATCTCTAATTAGTCGGCTAATCGACTTGGTCGGCTCATGGACTAGCTCCTCCAACAATACGACCGAACCTCAGCTTCCAAAATAATTACCCAGTGAAATGATTTATTGAAAGAGAAAGCATTCCTGGGCTCGTGACATAATTGAAGAAGCAAAAAGGAATGGTGTCCCAGAAGGAACCATTAGAGAAAGAAAGAAGCCAAAGTCATATCCAAGTTATAAGGATTTGATGAGTGATCTAGTTGATAAAGAACCATCATGTTTTGAAGAAGCAATAAAGCAGAAGGAATGGGTTGATGCAATGGTCAAGGAATACCAATCCATAATAAAGATTGACATGCGGGAAATAGTACAAAGACCAAAATACAAGTCAGTGGTATCCTCAAAGTGGATCTTCAAAACAAATCATTCCACAGATGGTAGTATAGAAAAGTACAACGAAAGATTCGTAGCTAGAGGGTTCTCCCAAAAGGAAGGAACTGACTATGAAGAGACCTTTGCTCCAGTAGCTAGGTATACTTCAATTAGAACTCTCCTTTCCTTAGCATCCAAAAAGAAGTGTAAGTTACATCAGATGGATGTAAAGACAACCTTTCTAAATGGCTTGATAGAAGAAGAAGTGTATATCAAACAACCACAAGTTTTCGAGACTGATGATTGGTAAGCTTATGTATGTAAACTTAGAAAACATTGTATGGGATAAAACAAGCACCTAGAGCATGGTGCAGAAGAATAGATGGATTCCTGATGAGTTTAGGCTTTACCAAGAGTAAGGAATATTCTAACCTCTACTATAGGGTTGAGGATGATGGGATTATGATATTAATATTATATGTGGATGACTTATTCTTAACAGGAGAAGATAATACCATAAACGAATGCAAGAAGAAGTTTGCTCTAGAATTTGAGATGAAAGACCTTGGAATGATCCACTACTTTCTAGGTCTTGAAGTTTGGCAATATTCAGATGATATTTTCTTGAACCAAGGAAAATATACATTGGAAATTCTAAAGAGGTTTGGAATGTTATATTGAAAGGCCATGACTACTCTGATGACAACCAACTTGAAGTTATTGAATGATGATACTTCATAAACTATAGATGCCACCTTATACAGACAAATTATTGGTTCACTGATGTACTTAACCAATACAAGACCAGATATATGTTTTGCTGTAAGCACACTAAGTCAATACATGGTGAATCCCAAGCATATTCACCTGATAGGACCAAACCATGTGATGAGGTATCTAAAGGGAACTTTAGAATATGGGCTCAGATCTACATCAGAAGGTGAGATCATACTACATGGGTTCACAGACTCAGATTGGGCAGGAAGTGCTAAAGACAGAAATAACACCTCAGGATGTTGTTTTAGTTTGGGATCAATCATGATATCATGGTTCAGTAGAAAGTAGACAAGTAATCAAGTTAGCATAGCGGAAGAATAATACATTGCTGCTTGTTCAACTTGTAGTGAAGCATTATGGATTTGGAAGATGTTGGTAGGTTTCTTTGATGAAGAGATAGGTGTTACTGATATCCTTTGTGATAATCAGAGTTGTATCAAGATGATAGAAAATCCATTATTTCATGATAAGTTAAAACATATTGAAGAGATATATCACTTCATTCAGGACATGGTTCATAAAGGATCTGTAAAGCTCAAGTATGTTCCTACAGAGGAAGACGTGGCATATGTGTTGACTAAGCCTCTAGCTTGTGTAAATTTTGAATACTTTCAATACAAGCTTGGTGTAGTCCAAAAGGACCTCTCTTGAAAGAGGGAGTGACTGTAGATGGAAGAGGATGCAGTGGTGAGTAGCTCAGTCTAGAGTAGGGTAAGTCTGTCTAGGACTATTTGGCTCAAAAGGGTTAGTCATACAAGGACTGTTGATCCTAGGGGGGATTAGTATGTCTAGCTAGATCAGTTTAACCCAAGTGGGTTTGTAAGCCAGGACAAGGCTTGTTGGTCCCCAAGAAGATCCATCTATCTAACTAGGCTTGTTGGCTCGAAAGGGTTAGTCAATTAGAAAAAATACCTAGGTGGATCTACCAGAGAACTCACTGTGATGTTGCTCCGAGATAGTTAGAGGGAAGGATGGTTGTTACAGTATTGCTATACTATTGATTGATGAGATGTTTGCTTTCAGTAGTGTTATAATGATGTCTGTTGATATGTTTAGTTCAGTATTGTTATACTAATGATTACTTATTTGATTGGTTCAACATTGGTATGCTTATTGTTGAGATGTTTGATTTAGTATTGTTATACTAATGACTACTGATATGATTGGTTCAACATTGGTATGCTTATTGTTGAGATGTTTGATTTAGTATTGTTATACTGATGATAGTTTCAATATTTTTATAATGATGATTGATTGAGATGTATGCTTCAATATTTTTATACTGATGAGAGTTTCATTATTGTTATACTAATGATTGATTGAGATGTATGCTTCAGTATTGTTATACTGATGATAGTTTCAGTATTGATTATACTGATTATTGATGAGATGTTTATAGTGTTTTCACATTGTTTATTGTTGAGATGATTATTGAGATGTTTGTAGTGTTGTCACACTAGTGATTGTCGAGATGTTTACAGTGTTGTCACACTGATGATTGTGGAGATGATTGTTGAGATGCTTGAATGATGATTGCTGAGATAACAGACTCATAGATGATGAGATGTTTATTGAGATAGTTTTAGTGGTTACACTGATTGGTGTGATAGTTTCAGGATTCTTATATTGATGTGACATATTCAATATCTCTATACTGATGATGATGTTTATGATTATGATGTCCCAACATCTCTATGTCGGTAATGCAGATGATGATCTAGCACTACATGTGATTTCTTTTTTAGCACTAACATGATAATGATGTTGTTGATTGTTTCAATATTTACATATTGTTGATGTAGATGATGATGTTTGATTATTTCCATACTGAAGATATAGATGATGATGTTTCAGTATTCTCTTATTGAAGATACAGATGATGATGTTTCAGTATTTACATACTGACGATGCAGATGATGTTGATTCAGTATTTACATGCTGAAGATGCAGATGATGATGTTTTCAGTATTCAAATACTGGATATGCAGATGATGATGTTTCAATATTCACATATTGAAGATGTAGATGATGTTACAAATGATGGTTCAGTGTTTACACACTGATGTTGGAAATTGGATGATTCAGAAGATGTTCCAATATTCACATACTGATACTATAGAATATGGTCCAAAATATGAAGCAACGGATTATGATGATCCATAAGATGATTCAACATTCATATGCTAATGTTGTAAGAGATGGACCAGAAGATGAAAAGAATATGATTGAAGAAATATGATTTCAGAAGATGATCCAACTGAGATTGACAATGAATATGTATCAAAACTTCCTATGACATATAGATTCTCACCAGTTAGTTGTACAGTTGTAAAAGTAGCAGTTGCTACTACGGTTGAATACCTTCCTAGTTAAGAGGGAATGTTAAAATAATGTAACTTTGGAATATATTATAGATGTATTGTATTCCTCCTTATGGAGATGATTTTGGTCCGATTAGAGTCATTGAAGGATGCAATGTAAACCTACGAATGTAATTTGGGTCAATAGTACCCGAGTGTCAATATAATAAATGCTATTTGTTGTGTCCAGTTGGACAAATCGGCCCAGTCAATTAGTGAAGTTGGCCCCACTAAGTTAGGGGTAAATTTAACATAAGAATATAAATAGGGAGGCACTCCCCTTCATTTGTACTCACTCAATCAAGCTATTTTTGCAAGAGAGAGAAGAACTAGTGTGCCAAAAAGAAGTTAGAAGCAATTGTTTGGGCTTTACACTACTCTGGTTGAGATCTATACTAAGGAAGTTGTATGGGGTTTTCTCCCTTGTGGTTTCATTGAGGAAAATATTTGTGCTCTTGTGTTCTTATGTTTTCTGTGCATGTTGTTCTTTGAGTGATCTTCTAGTGATAATTTTTTTTAAGATATCATCTAAGAAAATTGATAAAACTTAACACTTGGTTTTTCTTCTTCCTTTCTAGGTGGATTGGTGGTTGTATCTTTTGTGGACATTTTTTGATTACCATCATAACCCAAACCTATCTTGATGTATGTAGCTCTATGTTTCCTGAGAATAATATCCAACATTTGAGTTCTTTTGTCAAAATTCAAATCCATGTGTAGCTTGTCACTTGTCTTTTCTAATTCCTTCCTCAAGAAGAAAATTTCTATTGTTAATTACTAATAGTTCTCTTCCTTCTCTTTCATTTGGTTTTGTACTAATTCTTCCTTCCTGATTGCTTCTTCTATCTAAGTTTTGAGAAGAATATCCTATTTTACTTGTATTTCATTCTTCCTTTTGATAATTTCAATTCATCCTAAGGCATTAATAGGTTCAACTTCAATATAAATTAAACTATTAACATTCCCCTTTTGGTTCTGGCTTTTCCTTTTGTTATTCTTCTTTATCTATCATAGATTCTGCAGCTATGGCCATGAATATATTTCATTTTTGTCATCATAAGAGATATATTCATCTTCTTCAAAGGAGACATCATCTTCTCTAGAATATAATCTTTTATTATTTGGATATTTTCCTTGTAAGGTTTCCTTTTGGGTTCTTCTTCATCATCACTATTTTCCCTTTGTGGAAATTAGTAGAAAAGGGTCCCATCTTACCACAATTAAAACATATAAGAGGCAACTTACCTTTATATTTTTTGGATCCTTTATTCAACTTTCTAACGAATTGTTCCATCTCTATATTAGATTCATCACTAAAATAGTTGTTGTTCTTGTGATTTCCTATCCCTTTTTATTATTTAAATGCTGCTTCCTTTTGTGTTGATTTTCCTATGCTCATTTCATATGCTATGAGAATTTCAAGAAACTCGTCCATCGTTAGATATTACAAATCACTTATTTTTTTTGTATTGTTGAGACCTTTGCATCAAAACATAAGGGAATAGATCTCAACGCCTTTTGTACAACAACAGTTTCTTTGATTGTTTCACCAAGTCCTTTGATGGTGTTAACAACTTCATCAATTCGACAGAAATAGGTAGCAATGTGTTCTTCATCCTTCATTTTCAGGATTTTGAACTGACTTCAATATGTCCGAAGCTTTTCTTTTTGAACATTATCATATTCTTTATTAATGTTTTGAATCTTGTCCCATATTTTTTTGGATGATTCACATTGCATTACTTTAATAAATTATGTTTTTGATAAACCTTTTAGAATGGCATCCATTGCCTTAGCGTTTTGTTCACTGGATTTATTTTTGTCTTAATCTGTTGGTGGGTTTTTTGGCACTTAATACACAGTCTCCACACTTTTCCAAATATAAAATACAAGATCCATTATATAGGTATTCATTCTCTTGCTCCAAAAGGAATAATTCATTCCATCAAATAATGGAGCCCCGTTTGATTAGTATCTTTCTTCACTATCCATGTGTGTTCTCAAGGATATTTCCTCTAGTTGGTCAAACTATCTAACGGACTTTCTTTGATACCAATTGCTGAAACACACAAGAATACTGAGGTGAGAGGGGGGTGAATCAATATCCTACACGATTAGTAGTTTTTTCTTGGTTAATTATATATTTAGGCAATCACCAATAACGATATAATAGGGTAGACAATAAACAAGAGTGTACACTAGTTCTTTACATGGAAACTCAATATTATATTGAAAAAAAAACATAAAATAGAATACATCAACTTGCTGGAGACACCAGTCTCCAATATTCTCTAGTACCAACCAAAAGGAGGATCAACCACCTGATTTACTAGCTCCAACTGGAAGGAGGCTCCATGCACTATTTCACATGTTCCAACCTGTGGGAGACACCAATTTATTAATTTGTATTTACTCTTTCTAGTCTGCTCCAAACTCACCGAGTAAGTTTTTTAAAACCATTATTTATGTATTCTTTTTTTTTATGTTTTAGTACTTTAAATATTCCTTTAGAGAAATGTCAAATAAACTTTCAATGAATTCCTTTGATTAGTCATAATGCACTTGGAAAAGGCCTTCCATATAGCCACAATATTGGTCAACTCAACCCTTTAAAACTGTTCACAAATATGTAATACGTACTATTTGCAATACTTTGCTTTGGATGTGTGCCGAACACCATTTGTGTGCTAATAGTCCTTCAAACCTTAAATATTTTATCCAACAATATTTTAGAATGGTGCAAAGTATCTCTATAAAAAATACTCACCAAAATTACATTTAACTAGCCCAAAAAAAACACTCACAAAGTCTGACTTTTGAAGTATCTTCTTAGAGCCTGGAAATTGCACAATCCCTAAGATACAATATCCCTAAGATTCTATCTATTAGTGAAATTATCCAAGATCATGGAGAAATCCTGATGATAACCCATATATTTCATTCTACTTTTGTGTCAGATTAATGGGTTATTGATCTTTGAGTTCACAACAAAAATGAGAGCACCATCATATATATTTATAGTCATTTTTTATTTAAATTATGTCTGGGATGAATTATAGGAATCAATCCCTATTTTTGATACTAATAGGTCCAATATTTCCTCTTTTACGTGCCCCTTAAAAATTCTATAATTCTTATAGGATTTGCTGGCATTTTATAAGGTATGGTGGGCATTTATTTGTTTGGATTATTATTAATCCTCCCTTTAACCACATAGTCTAATTATCTATTTTCCTAGCTTAGGAGGTCTTCATCACTCCACTAGTGCATGTGGGACACACCTAGGAGACATATGCCACTTAATGCACTTGATTGCATTAGTTTAGGTGCCCCAAGGATGAATCTGTATAATTTAGGAACCCACTTTGAGTGCTACCAGTAGTCTCCTTCAATTGACCTTGGGTGGTAATCAATATGTTCAGTTATGCTCCAGTTACCATCAGTTAGATCACAATCAGTTATCCTAGCACCAGTTTGCATGATTTAAGGGAGTTTGGGTGCCTTTGTTCACCTACCCTCACCGATTAACTAATTGTAGACTAATTTAGTTATCTGAAGTTGCATTAGTGAGCTCCAGTGGAGATTTTCCCACACTGAGTTAGCTCCAGAGTCAATCTGAGTTGGTATATTTGAATCCTACCATATGCATTCAAATTATCTTATATGTATAACCATTGTGTTACATATTAATTACTAATTCATGACTATAATCATATTATTTGAATTTTGTCTCCATGTTTTTGCAATTTTGTCATGATTAATTGAACAATCTATGCGAAATTATTCTCTCTCTTTTGCAACATTCTCTTCTCATTTGAATTCATGTAGGATGATGATCCTATGGTTCATATAATCTAACATGGTCATAGAGCAGGTATCCATGCCTTTCTAAAACCTCAAAAAACTCCATTGATGCACCAGAAGCCATTGAGTTTCCACATAATTCCTAGAATAATTGCATTGCTCCCTTTGGATTCTATCCAAAAAATTCTATCCAGGTGTGATGTACTCATAGAAAGTGCACATGTCAAAGTGAAGGGTGTTTGAGATAAATTAATGTGAATTTAAGTGTTTTCAGTTTTTTTGTGGGTACATTCAAAGGTTTCTTGAAGAATTGTTGATCAATACAGTTGTGAAATGGAGAATTCAGTAGCTCTCACTGCTATCTTCCTTACACCCTTCAATTACCTTGATTGGAGGGTATATATGTAGATTTCCTTGTGCAACAAAGGTTTGTACAAGATGACCATGGGTGAAGCATTCTAACCCTAATAGTATATTGAAAAATTGAAGCATATGGATAGGATTGATGAAGGTTTTGCCTACATGTGCTTACACATCTCTAGGGAGATATTGTTCGATCTTGATGGAATAAAGACTCTGAAAGAAGTATGGGATAAACTCAAATACTTGTTTAGAAAACATGATGAGATAAGGGGCCATATCTTGGAGAATGAGTTGATAGCAATACAACCTAGTAACGTCAAAAATATACAACAATTTTTCTCAAAATTCAAATCACTGGTCATGCAATGCAAGAAATGAAGGATTGAGAAAAAGGATAAGCAATTAGTTCTCTCCATACCGAGCAAACTTGGCTCAGAATTATTAGTGTTTTTCAATAATTTTCACTGGGATACTAACTACTCCTAATTGGCGAATGCCGTCACTTGATGCCTTAAGAGAGTCTCTAATCCATGAAAAAGACAAGTTGATACAGATGGGATCCCTCAGAGCCTCTCCAAATCAATCTCTCTTAGCTGGTGAGACAAATAATGTGCAAGCAAGAAGGAAGCAGAAAGGTAAAGAGAAAAGGAAAACTTAATTTGAACCTAAACATAAGTTTGATCAATCAGATGAAGTCCCAGGCTCTAGTAAGGACAAACATCAAAGGTGTGGCAAGGGAAAGTGTTCTCACTATAAGAAAGGAAACCATACATAGAAGTATTGTATGAATAAGATCATTGATCAGATGGAAAAAATCCTTGAGCAATAGAATATTTCCATTCCTAAAGGCACAAGGAAGACTAAATCTGGAGAAAAGAACGAATATTATGATGAGAGATGCTATGCAATGAAGTACAGCTATTCAAAATAACATGCCTTCCTCATTGATTCAGGAGTCTCCAATCATATGGTTGCATCCATAGAATCATTCTCTTCATTACAACTTATTGATGGTCCGCGTATTCATATGGGTGATGACACTCAAATTTGAGTTGAAGGAAAGGGTTAAATTAAATTAAAACATGGAATGTTCAAAGAAGTATTCTATGTGCCCTCTTTAGCTGCAAATTTGTTATCTGTATACCAGATGACACATACCGACCCACCAAAGTGAGTGGTATTTGGTCCTGACTCAGTGGAGATATCATATATCTTAATTGGGAAGATTATAGCGAATGGTGCTGCAAACCATGCTCCAAGGAATATGAATTATCACACTTTCTTCCATAATTAGAACCAGTACAGTCTCAGTTTCCATTTGAAAGGGGAGGTAAAACCATTCTATCTACTCCCTTTACACATGAAAATGTTTCCATTAGTGTTTCAGATTCAGAATCCGAATAGAGGACCTAGTTGAATTAGTTTATGAAATTGAAGATGAAGTTCACAGTGATATAGATCCAAATCTAGTCCCTACTCCCAATCCTATCCTTAAATGGGCACAAAATGTTATTGAGGAAATTGGGAACATGACTAGAGAGCCATATTACATGAGGAGAACAAGATCCCACTTTCAAAAACAGAAACTTGTGCTATGTCAAGCAAATTCACTTCCTTCAGAGAGGTGCAACAAGATCCAAAAGACATGATGCACGATGGTAAGGAATGATTAACAATTTTGCTCATTGAAGAACAAATTGGATCATGTCACTCTTCCTCCAAAAAGAAGATACAAATGAAATATTCCTTCTCCTGTCTATCATTGGATTTGAAGAAGATGGAGAGATTAACTTGCACAATCCCAGGATACTAGTGCACACAAGGACCATCACATTGCCTCGCTGCACCATAGAGATGCAGGTTGCAAAAATATTTTCACAAGTTTTTTTGTTCAAGAATAAATTTTCTCTTGATATGAAAGTTTGATCTTGATTTTCCTACTTATTTGAGGGGGGTTTTCCCATGAGGTTTTCCCCATTCCCTTGGTTTTATTAAGTAGTTATTATTTTTTCATTTAGATTGGATGGGTGACCTTTGGTCTTAGTTTTTAGGGCCCAGGTTGTCCAAAGTTAGGATTAAGGGTGGGTGTTGGGATTATTATTAATTGACCCTTTGAACACATAGTATAATTATCTATTTTCCTAGCTTAGGAGGTCTTCATCACTCCACTAGTGCACAAGGGACACACCTAGGGGGAATATTCCACTTACTGCACCTGATTTCATGAGTTTAGGTGCCCCAAGGACCAATCCCTATAATTTAGGAACCCACTTTGAGTGCCACCAACATTATCCTTCAATTGACCTTGGTAGGTAATTAGTTATGTTTAGTTATGATCCAGTTACCATCAATAGATCACAATTAGTTATCCTAGTATCTGTTTGCATGCTTTAAAGAAGTGTGGGTGCATTTGTTCACCTACCCTCATTAATTAACTAATTGTAGACTAAGTTAGTTATCTTAAGTTGCATTAGTGAGCTCCAGTGGTGATTTTCCCACACTGAGTTAGCTATGGAGTCAGTTCGAGTTGGAATATTCAAATCCTACCTTAGGCATTCGAATTATCATATATGTATAACCATTATATTACATATTAATTACTGATTCATGAATATAATCATATTATTTGAATTTTGTATCCATGTGTTTTCAATTTTGTCACGATTAATTGAATAGTCTATGTTAAATTCTTTTCTATCTTTTGCATCATTCTCTTCTCATTTGAATTCATGCGGGACGATGGTCCTATGCTTCATAGAATTTAACATTCGTACAACCCGTGAGCATTTTCCTTGATCCTACAATCATTCTACCAAGGCTCGAGGGAATTCTCTAAAGGATTGTGGGCATTTTATCCTGAGTGACAGACATTTCCCTTGTGCCTGCGCACATTTCCATATGCTTGCTAAAGTCATTTTCTTGTCCTTCTTTCGGAATAATTAATGGCTGTTGTTGGCATATCTTTAGGCCTATGTGGGGATTTCTTTAGTCCTATTGCAGACATTTTTCTAAGGTTATCATGGTGGGAATACTATGATTCTTATTTTTTCAATCCCTTAACTGAGGTTGGAATCAATGAAAACCAAACTTCCTACACTTAGTACCTTGTAACCCATATCATCACTTCTCAATAGTCCCATGGATGTAGATTCTATATATTAATGTTGAGTAATTAAATTGTGTCTCTTATGATTGAAATTAGATAATTTATTCACATAGGGGGGATCACACTTTTTGATGGTTAATATTGAATATCTTGGGTGGAGACAATAGCATCAGTTTATGTTGTCACCCAACTTGTGCTTAAATTCACCAGTATATGTTAAGTAAGCTAGGAGATCAATTGCCACATTTTCTATTTTTTGACATTTTTTTTTATGTATATTGAGACACAGATCCACCTTGTATGTGCTCTTGGAAACAATCATTTTAAAATAAGTCCATTGTGTATTCTTTGTCTAAGTTGTTTCACTTTTATATTACTTGGATCTATAGTGTTTTTGGTTTGGAATATGTGATCATTTTTTAATTGAGCATGTGTTTGTCCACCTCAGTGAAGTTTTTGTTTTAATATGTTGGCTTCTATTTGTAGGAATTTTCAAATCTAGGGTTTGTGAAACTCCTCCTTACCTTACTTGTCAATGTCCTCTATTCATAATGCAATTCATGCATTAATTCCTCTTCAAATCTCATACATTAGGGTGGATTTGTTATAAGGATAGTTTACACCCTCAGTCTATGAGACATAAATATTTGACACTCTTATTTACAATAAATTAAAACCAAGAATTTTGCATAGTTAAAATGCATGACTGTTTCTCACCAATCTATGCTTTTCCTTTAGAAACAAAGTGAGCCTCATGGGTTGTCATAATGGAAACCATGGTTGGTGGCACATTATCAATAACAAAAGCACATCGATATCTCAAAGCCATAGAAAATGAAAGAATGTTTGAGAATTAGGAATCCATGAATGAAGTTCAAACATGTCATACTTATGTATGACATGACTTTACTCCAAACTCTGAGCTTATCATGATTTGTGTCACCCAGGAAGTCAACAAGAGGGAAACAAATTCTACGGGAGGATAACATAGTCAACTGAATGAGTCAAGATTTGTTATGGTGGAAGAAAATGATGTTGATATTGAATAATAAAACCAATGTATATAACAATCAAATAGAAATGACTGAAAGCAATAGACAACACCAATCACATGAAAATGAAAGCCAAGAATTGATAATGGAGAAACCACAAGGGTGAAAACTATTGCTTTATAGGGAAGTCTGTGGGACATTGGTATCTTAAGTATGTAATTGAACCTTGTATTAAAGTGTAATGAGTTGGACTGGAGGTCGAATGGAGGAACTTTGAGGAACCATTTGATACTTCTCTTCCAGGAACTGTCTTAGTGTAATCAAGAATGAGAAACCTATTTCATATTCTGTATTTGATGGACATATACAAATACAAATACAAAGGATAATTGGGTTCCCACCCACCACGTTTCAGTTACAAAGAAGAAACTACAATTTGATTGAGGAGACCACCCATCTTCTTCCATTTGTTGGCTACAAGAAGATGAAGAGACACTGTTTCCATGTTGATGACTTCTTTCCAATTCCTTATGACTGTTTAGCATGTCGTATGGAATGTGTGGGAATCACCGAGTTTCACAAGTAATGTACGATGAATGAATCTTTCAGAATATTGCATGGGTATACCAAGTCGATGGATCGACTAATCCACAGGGTTGAATGAGCTGATGGATCAATTGAGATCTGACTAAGGATTTGACTGGGACTAGGAACTATGGCGCTAGTTGAGTCCTAAAAATCTCTTCTGGATGAGGAAACTTGTGCTCCAATTCAGTGAGAGGATACCACTTTCCTTGAGATGGGAGTTAGCTTGCTTTGTCCACTTGAAACAAGGGAATTATTTACCTACTTGTGTGGTGTGCTTATTGTCCGACAATGGTGTCGATGATAAGGGGATCTTGAACATATAAATGGATGTCTTGTGGTTTTGTTCATTAGAGGAAATTTCAACTCAAAATGGGCCTCCTAAGGAAAATTAATAAAATAATAGTTAAAATATTAAAATAATATTTATTAATTTTGGAGGAAGAAAAGAAAAATACTACTTTTTTGTTTGTATTTTCGACATATCTCCATGTGTTTTTACTCAAATTTCGATCGGGAGAGCTCGTTGGATGTGGAATTAAATTATGCATCCAACGAGCTCTCTCGATTGAAATTTGAGTAAAAACACAAGGATATATGTTGACAATACAAACAAAAAAGTAGTTTTTTTTATGATACCTATCCCCAAATTTATATTAAAAATTTGTTTAAGACCTATACAGTGTTTAAAATTTATAGAAATTTCATTGGCTAACACATGATGACATAGAATTTGAATTTGAGTTTAAAGGCCCATTTTGAGTTGAAATTTCCTCTAATGGGATATAAGTCTATCAATTCCAATAGTGGTGGAAAATATGGTCTAAGAAATTCCATTTTAAATACTAGATGAAAACCTAGGTATGGTGGAATGCCGAGCTTAAAATAATTTTCTCTATTTTTATAAAGAATGGTGTAGGGACCATATCATAAAATATTAGTATTCCTGTGTGGACCACTAAATATTTATTTCTTAAAATGCAACTAGATATGATCCCCAATTTTGAATGAATGAGGACCATGATGCTTGTCGTGTAAAGCCTTGGATTTGTCACTAGCTCACTACAACATCCCTTGTGCTTGTTTCTTAATCTCACAAACCCTATCCTTCAACTTGAGTGCTTCGTTGAATTCTTGTTGTTCATGATTTGTGTTTATTATACAATTCTATTGACTAACTAAGTCGATATGCATTGAGGGTTGAAATCCATAACAAACTTCAAATAGAATCTTGTCTATTGAACTATGTTGTGCTCAATTATATCTATGTTAGATGTATGTGATACTTTCATCCCATGTTCTGCGATGCTTGTGGTTGTAAATGTGGATGAATTGTACCACCATGTGATTCACAACTTCCGTTTGTCCATTGGTATGAGGATGGGACACTGTCAACATAGATAGCTATGTGTTCAGATGCTGCCATATTGTTTTCCAAAAAATGATAAAAAATATTGAATCTATGTCAGACATGATTGTAGCTGGTAATACATACTGTTTCCAAACATGCTTGAAGAAGAGCTAAGAATATTCATGTGTTGGTGTAGTCTTACTGCAAAAAATGAGGATGGCCATTTTAGAAAATTTGTCAACCACTAACACGATTGCATCATGATGGTGTTTGGTGACAAAATATATAGTCAAGTAATCCAAGGAAATGGATTCCCATGGTTAAATTAAAATGGGAAAGGGTGTATACAAACCATGTTGTCAATTTGATGGCTTGGCGGTGAGATAAATCACACATGATTTGATATGCTTGTCGACATCTAGCTTGAGTGAAGGCCAATAGAAATACTTCTGGAGTAATGTGAGAGTATTTTCCATTCCAAAATGACATGTTGCTTTGTTTTAGTTTGCATCCTAAATGAGTTTATGCCTATGCTCACCTAGAGGTACACAAAGTTGTCCTAAATTGTAAAGAAAATTGTCTTCACTTGGTAATAAAGAGAAATTGACTAACTTGTCTAAAGTTGTTGATACATTGAGGAGAAGTCAATGTATTTTTCATAAAATTGAGGCCAAATAATGGTGTAATAACCATGCATACTTAACATTGTGATAAGTGAAGTGATTGGTAGTCAATTAAGGAAATCAGATGTTGCATTAGCTTTACCTTTCTGTTGCTTAATTACCAACTGAAATTGTTGTAGGTAACTAATCCACTTGATTTGTTTTGTTGTCTCTAACTTAGAATATGATGGGGAAAGTTGTAGAGGCTTATGGTTTGTGTGAATGACAGTTTTTTTTCGTAGAATGTAGTGTCTCTGATTCTTAAGTGCTTTTAAAATGCCATACAGTTCCATTTCATAATTTGAATACTTACAAACAATATCACTGAAAGTTTCCAAATGGAAGGCCACTAAATGACCTGCTTGAGTGATCATGATTCCCAAGGCATAGTCTGATGCGTCGATCTCAATTTTAAATGGCTTATGCAAATGAGGTAGCACAAGAACCAGAGCCGTGCAAAGCTTATTGTTGTGTTGTGGTCCATTTGAAAACTGCCTTTCCACCTCCCTTAGTCAACTGATTCATTGGCCAAACTATGTGGTTGAATTCCAACACAAATATGTGATAGAAAGTTGTTAAACTAAGAAAAATCCTTAGTTCTTGAATGTTTCTTGGAGTGAGCAATTCCCCAATGGATTGTATATTTTATGGGTCAACTCAATTACCTTCTAATTTGATCACACATAGATAGTTCTTGATACTCTCTATTGAAAAAGAGCACTTCTCCAATTTCAAACAAAGTTTGTGATGTCTAAGAGTTTTAAGCACTTGTTGAAGCTGCTACAAATGCTCATCCCATGATCTTGTAAAAAATTAGGATGTCATGTAGATAAACAATGACACATTTTCCTGAAAAAGGTCTAAGAACATAATCCATATATCTCATAAAATTTGTAGGTGCACTAGTTAAAGCAAAATGCATGAATAACCATTCAAATAAACCTTCCCTGGTTTTGAAATTGGTCATCCATACATCTAAGGCTCTATGAAAATTTGATGATATCCTGGCTTGAGGTTGAGTTGGGTAAATAGTTTAATATCTTTCAAATAATCAAGCAAATAATCTATTCTAGGAAGAGGATACCGATTCTTTACTAAAAACTTATTGAGATTCATGTAGTTAATGTACATGCGCCATGTCCCTTATTTTTTAGGGACTAGGATGACTACACTTCCATAAGGAGAGGTGCTGGGTCGAATATGCCCTTTGTCCATAAAATCTTGAATTTTTCAATGGATTTCTTTATTCTCTAAACTAAACCTTCTATAAACACATGCATTGGGTAATGAAGAACCAGGAACAAGATCAATGGAGTGTTTTACTTAGAAATGTAGTAGTACTATTTCTATATATTTGAACACATCTTTGTATTCTTCATGTAATATGTCAACTTGTTGTTATTATCGAGAGTTGTGATCGGTGGATAGTCAAATTGTTTCTATGATCCTATTGGAATGATGAGGTTTGATCATCAACAACATGGATTTCTGTGTATGGTTGATTAAACATTTGGCTTGTTTTGTTGAAACCATTTTGATTGTCGATGTGGGTCAATGTTCATGATGTGGGTCAATGTTCATAAATGCCATACCATTGATACTGGATTTTGATAATCACTTTCTGTGGTTTGGACTGACACTTTCTGTGCTTTTCCCATAAGTAGGTTTCTCAAACAACACATCAGCTATTGATAGTGGCACTATATCACATAGCACCTAATGCTGAAAATGATTGATGAAGTAGGAAATCTTGCGCTTTTTGGTGATCCTGAGTTCTTGTGTATTCTTCACCCAACCATTGTTGTAAGGTTGTGGATGTGGAGTAGTAACAAGGCCTAATTTATTCATAATGCATATAGAGATGAATTTATTTTGACTACCATTGTCCAGAATCAGATGCGGCAGGTTATTATGTAACCTTAAATGTGTATGGAACAATCATTCTCTTTCCCTTTGTCGACAATGGTTGAGTTCGCAAGGGCTGTTGAAGTCGATGGAAATAGAGTCGAGGATCTTGGGTCAGATTCTATAATAGCTTTTCTTGTTGATCCTGATTCATAGTTAGACATATTTGTCAAAAATGTCTTCCAATATTTGCATTTATATGCATCATGCCATGCTAAATTGCGGTAATCACACCATTTCCTTGCACGTGGTTATTTGTTGTGTGTTTCCCTTGTCTTTCTTAGAAGGATTCTTACCATGCTCTTGCTTCTGTGAAGTATTTTGATTAGACCATTTTGACTTGATATATTCAATAATAGACCGAGGTTTCTTGTTGAAAGGTCAACCTATCGGTTTGGTAGAGAACGACCATCCTTTCATCTTTAATTTCACCTCAAGCTTAATGGCATAATGGAATGCTTTTGCAAGAATGTCAATAGTGAGGAATTCCGTCTCTATTTGTATATAAGGATATAATCCAGTAATATACTTCAAAACAAATAACTTCCCTTCATCCATAACACTAAATCAAGCCACTAGTCGGTGGAATTCATTAATATAACTCTCTATAGTCTGATCTTTCCATTGTCTTAACTGCTTCCATTTCTCGTAGTGTTGTTCTATGTACTTGGGTGGATACAATTCCATCTTGACATATTCAACAAATTTCTACCATGTGTCGAAGGGGTGGCCTTCTTCCACTTCAATCGAAATATTTAGCCATTAGAAATGTATAGAAGTTGACATCTTCATAGATGCAATGGTGACTTTCTCATCCTCAGAAATTTGATTCACAAAGAAGTAGGACTCTAATTATCATATCTAGTTGTCTATATATTTTTCATCAATCTTTCCTTTTGAATTCAGTATGTTCAAATTCATTCTTACCTTGAAGGAGATAACACTGTCAAATGTAGATCTTGTTGGGTTGCTAACTAAAGCCGATCCCAATGAACTAGTAAGTCAAGCAAGGTTCCATAGCTTCATTCTCACATGCCAAATTTCATCGTGGAATGTGAATTTACCAACCAGCGCCTCTTGATAATAGCTTCCACCACTACCTCTAGGCCATGCAGTCCCATACTCACAGCCAACGACCCTCCAGGTTACTCTCTGTATGCATCTGGGTTACTCTCTGTATTTACCATGTGCATGGTAACCACCTTACAGTTTGTGATATGCTCAACCTGTGTCTTGGCCATAACTCCATTTCACCGAGCCCTAAATAAAACGTGCTCCTCTGACTGCTTCTTCCTGCAGCTAGCGTTTTGCTCTTTCCATTGGTCAGCATTAATTTATTTGCAAGGATCTTTGGAGGAAATAACACCTATAAATATCATTCACACGAAGCCACACAGATCACTTCGTCTAGTGGGTACATTTTCCTTCCATGGCGATGAATCTTTGATTCCGTCAGCTTCTTCTTTGGATTACTGTCTGCCACTACACTACCTCTCAGAGGCTCAAGAAACCATCTATTTCTCCATTGGCATTCACCGTCCAATAGTGATTCGACCGCGTGGATTTTCCTTTGGCAGCTCCACCTTTTCGTCCCACATGTAGACAGGTCTACTCCTCGCCCGACGTACTAGCATCCACGCCCTCACTTTTTCAAATCCACGACAATTGATCAAAACAATTCACTACAGTGAGGCACGAGCTGGCTTCTTCTACGCATATCGATTCTTCACATGGGCTCAAACACAAGAACGACTCTACCTCACGATAGATAATGACTTTTTCACTTGTGAATCTGTGCTTCTTCGGAACACGAACGATGGCATTCTTCCTGTAGTTTCAATTCCTTCTTATGCATTCCTTGTGCACTCGGCCAGAGCTACATACACTCAGATCTTCTCCATGTGGAGAGAAAATAACCTTCACACTGCTAGGGTTTTTCTCTTTGGCATTCTTCTATGCTCAAGCAACACGGGTTTCTGGGGAGTGCATTCTTTGCCTCAAATCTGAATAATGCAGATTCCCTTCTTCTTCTCAGCTGAATCGATCTCTCCCATAAATCGATAGATCTTTACGTGGCATGTTCAACAATGATTTGCATTTTTCAAAGATACAGGGCATCTCTTTTTTTAGTTAGGTTAGCAGACATAAATAAAAAATATTAAATATTAAAAAAATGAAAAATATAAATTACATATTACTTTAATAAAATATAAAAAAAATAAACTAGCATAGATCCATTTTAAATCCAGATCTATCAAATACGGAGAGGATCTAAATGGTAAAAAAATGTACACCTCAAAAAATGGGATCTCTTTCAATACTTGATAGATCTAGATTTAAAATGGATCTATGCTAGTAAGCCTTCAGGCCGTGGGATGGTCCACCCCTTTGGGCCCCTCTATAGCTCAAATGGGAATTCATGGGCCTCCCACAAGATGATTTAATTTATTAGGAATTACCAAACATCATTAAATAAATACGGGAGAAGAAAATTAACAATAAGAAAACAACCAACCATATAATTTTATCTTAGAAAACCTCACGGGTATAAAAAATACACTCACCTCCCAGCCACTTTACAATAGAGTCTCCTCAAGCCTTACAAAGAATTTTTTACATGTAATGCCATAGGGAAATACCATGGGCTACAACAAACCATGTGCCCAAAACTATGTGCTAGACCTAAACTACTTATGACACATTCCTAAGTCAAGGTTAACTACCTATGATCCATTCCCTAGTCAAGGTTACTAGGCACTATTCTAGGGACTATTCGAAGGCAACGGTTGATCACTGGAATGGATCATATCACCATCTTATCCTACAAATACAATATCTAAGGATAAGAGAAGAGAACATAGAAAATGATTGAAAGCATCTAAACTATGGAGTCAATGAATAACTTGATCAACAATCCTTGGCCCATGTTTATTCCATTGTCAAGGATAAGCTATTAGTCAGATTTAATGTAGTGTTCTTGTGTGGATACCAAAGAGTTACCAATAGGCTTCTCCACTGCAATAAGATTCAAGATTGTGGTAAACATAGGATCAGTGCATGAAGTGAAGGATAGGAGGACTCAAACTCTGGTGAAGGTAATGGTGCTTCAAGATTCAAGTATATAAGTTGTTGTAACATTTCCTTTATATATTATATAGATAATCTATTCCACCGACCCCAAACATGTGTTAACGTTGATTTGTGAGAAAATGCATGAGTTTTATATTAGGTTGTGTTAGAGTTGATTTCATGCCTTGTTAGTTTTATGCAAAGGTGTTTGGTTGAAGTGTCTGCAAGAACATAAAGGACATTGCATCGGTAGTGGATTGAACAAGTATACTCAAAAGCTTTAGACAAACATTGAAAACACATTTTCTTCTTTTACCCTCTTTCCCTTTTGTTTATTGACATGCATGTAGATGTAAGCAGAATTTAGAAACATGCTTGAACTCACAAACACCGCTTCGTATTGAGGGGAAAATGTTAGAAACCTAATACGAAATGCTTATATTTTTTTAACGGTTGTAAATAATCATTAAGAAGATGAAGATTCCCCATGGAATCCAATGGATCTCGTGGAAGATGAAGTCCAAGAGACATTTTAGTTGTATAAATAAATGAATTTCCACATTAATAAAATCATCATTAAGGAGTTATTCTCTACAGGTAATAATCTCTATATGTACATTATTCACCTTGTAAGAGATGTTTGAATTATAACATGCATTAAGTTTTTATTTTCTTGGGTTATTATATATATGACATCTTTGTTCACATTTTTATATGTTAATTTCTTCCCATCTATTTGGGCATTTGGACATAGTTTACATATTGAATATCTCGATGATGGATGTGACACATTGGATTGTGGATTCAACATCAATTTCGATGGATCTAGTCATGCTAGCCATTGTGATAAAAACCAAACAGAGGTAAATTTAGGTTACATCGAAAATATACAAGAGATCATTCAAGTAGACTTCTCATATTTCCAATGTGCTATTCTATGTACAAATGGTGGGATACCTTCGACTGGAGTAATTTAAAGGGAGATCATAATAGATGGAATTTGAGTTAAAGTTAAAAGGCCCATTTTATTTCGATGATCTATATTTGGTGAACTATGTTTTTCTCCATTTTACGATGCTAGATATGAAAAGTTAATAACCATTTACAATCATCATGTTCAAGATAAACTAAATTGTTTTGGAGCTTATAAATCTTTAGTGTATTATGAATTATTTTTAATTTTAATATCTACACGTTTTTCCTTTGGGGAATTACATAAAAGTTGCTTTTGATATATAGTTATTGGCATACATTAAACTAATAAAAGGGTTTTTATGTGTACAAACGTATTTTTTTTTTGCAATAGAAAGGAGTAATTAGTGGACTAAGTACATGCATATTTTATATCCACGTGCATATAACATAGTCATAATGTGTTCAATACATACTTACCAAGATAAACTAAATTTATTTTCTGCAAAAACTTTTATGTGATAAATATTTTACCATAACAAGAGAAATAAAGTGCATTCCATCCTCAATGTGTGTGTGTGTGTATTTGTTAGTATTTATAATCCTCCCTTGACCAAATTGTCTATTAGATTATTTTATCCTAACTTAGTAGTTTTATTTAATTAATTGGGTCCACTAGTACCATTGGGTCCACTTGGCCTAATGGGGCCACATGTACCAGTTACTAGAGTGTGGGGAACACTGCTAGAGGATAGCTGCCATTGACATCACTTGCATGCATCAGTTTAGGCACCTCCTAGACCAATCCCTACATTTTATGAGCCACTGGGAGTCCCAGAACCAACCTCCTCCAGTTAGTTGGAGTTGGAACTAGTTAAGCTTAGTTATTTTCCAGCTACTTTTAGTTAGATCACAATCAGTTCAATTAGCACCAGTTATGCATGGCCACATCTGGATAAGGAACCTTTGCTCACTTACCACTTCAGTTAGACTGAGTTAACAATTTATTACTAATTGTGTGACTTAATTAGACATCTGGAGTTAACCATTTGGACTCTGATATTGATTGAGACACCATTAGTTAGCTAGTTAGTCATATACAGTCACATCCGGTGGGGAGATTCGAATTCATCCCTAATGATTAGAATTCTTTTCCTATGTAAACTATTGTAACACCAGATTTTTTAATGATGATGATACTGTAATTATCTGAGCTATACTCATTCGTTTCCTGTGTGTTTGATTTATTCAGTGTGTATCTTTATTCTCCTTTTACTGCATCAATAATATTGGACTCATTTCTTGATGATCTAAATGGCACAAAAATTTTAACATGGTATCAAAGCCATTTCAAGCAACCTTCATGTCTGCCTGCTCTCCATTGAACACCAGAAGCAGTTAAGTTTCCACATAAATCCCACAAAAGGTACCTTGATTCCTCTAAATTTATTCAGAGTGGCGGTACGGGCGTGGGGGACCTTGATAAAGTGTTCATGTAGAGAGAGAAGTCATGATTCTAACATAGTTTGAATGTTTTAGTGTTTTGCAGTGAAACTCTATAGGTGCTACGTAGCTTGTGTGAAGATTTGTGTTTTTCCATCAGGAGAATTATGGATTCTCCACCTTCTACTCCTCTGATCCTTACACCCTTCAATTATCTTGATTGGAGGGCATATATGTAGCTATCCTTGTGCAATCTTGGCTAGTACAGGGTAATACTTGGAAGGGAGGTTGAGCCCCATCATCCAGTTGAGAAGAACAAGTTTCTGAACCGCTTAAATGAAGCTTTCAGTTATCTATGCACTCATATATCCAGAGATCCCCTCTTCCACCTTGAAGGTTTGAGGACACCTAGAGAAGCTTGGGAGAATCTTGAAGACTTGTTTCGAAAACAAGATGAGCTTCGGGGACACCTCCTAGAGAATGAGATGGTAGCCTTACATCCCAACAACTTCGAAACTATAGAGAAATTTTTTACTAAATTCAAGTCTCTTGCACTTTAGTGAAGACAACGCGGAATAAAAAGAAAGGATGGGAAAAATGTGCTCTCTATTCTTAGCAAAATTGGTTATGAGCATTATGTATTTGTCTCAATCTTTCATTCCAAAAGGGATTCCTTTCTCGGTTGGAAAATTCCCTCACTTGATTCCTTTGCCGAGTCCTTAATACAGGAGAAAAAGAAATTGATCCGAATGGGATTCATCCAGACTTCCAAAGACCAAGTTCTCCTAGTGACAGAATCTACCAAAGTGCAAGATAAAGGGATACCTAAGGGGAAGGAGCCTAAAGCAGCTAATTCTAAGCCTAAAGAGAATCAGAAGACTTCTAAAAGAGCCTTCGACTCTAAGAAAAATAATAAGTTCGAAAATAAAAAGTGTCCTTATTGTATGAGTGGTTTTCATTTAGAAGACTCGTGCATGAAGAAGACCCTCGATCCGTTGAAAGATCTATTTTTATAGAACAACATTTCCCTTCCACAAGGTGCATAGATTTCTGATGATGAAGAGCAGACTGAAGAAGATGAGAGATGCTTGCATGCAAGCCTCACTCCATCGAAGGCTTATTTGACATATTCTGGAGCATCCAACCACATGGTTGACTCCAGGAAATCCTTCACCACTTTCCCTCTATTAGGAAGACCTAGTAGTCATATGGGATATGACTCTAAAATACCAACTGTTGAGAGAGGTTCACATAAAATATAGCATGATGAGTTCATGCCCTCTCCTACAGAATTTTTTTTTGTTGAAGATGAAGAAGAAGAAGGATTTTCCTCACAGTCAATTCGAATTGAAGAAAGTCTCCTTGGAGTGACTCCTTCTCTTGCTGCACCGAAAGTGTATGAGATCTCGGATATATCATCTCATCACATGGCTGATCTAGAAGAAGACATTCAAATCTATGTTTTTGAAGAAAAACTCTCCTTCCATTCTGTACAAAAATTCTCCAGTGATTCTTCTATTTTAAATTTTGTGCATAGTTTACCTGTGATTGTTTCACAAAAGGAAGAGGAATTTGATTTCTCTATCTCTAATGATGTTTCTAGTGTGCATATAAGTTATACCATGGATATTCTGGAAATAATATCAGAATATAGGAGTGATCCATTCACTCTCATTAATCTAGAATTTCCAGTAAATTCCTACTGGATTGCATGCACCAAAAATCAGAATTTTGAAGGAGAAAATTGTGCATCTACAATCTCGATGGAGCACAATTTTGGATCTGATATGAACCTATTGGGATCTGATTTATTTTCTAATATGATAATATTTAGTTCAGGTTTTAATATTCAAAATCTTACAATATTGCTTGTAACTGGTTTCATCAATTTTGGTGTGACAAATCAAGCACCACAAGTCTCCAATTTTACTGCTGAGGATTCGATGTCAGTTTTCTCTTATGAGATTGATGATATTAGATTTTGTGAAATATTGGTTATTTCTGAAGCTATATTATATTATGGAGCTCAAGCATTCTCTCTCCATATTCCGAGAGCTTCTCTACCTATGTTTTTTATCACATGCTCATCTCCTCACAGAACTAGTAAAGTTGGAGACATTCTGCGTCCTCCTAGACACTTTCTCCTAACACTTGGGGATGATTTTTCCTCACATGGTTTGATGTTCAAGGCTGCAATATATTAGTTTCTTAGGTTTTTCTCACATGGTTCAAATTCTTGAGCACCTTTTCTCTCTCATTGTCCAGTTTTCATCGTGCAACTGTCTATATTCTTGATTCAGTTGAGCACATTATTCTTCTTCCAAAGGGGAATATTCCTTCATACATAATCACTTGTTTGGATTCAAAGTTTCACATGCATAGATTCAAGATGTTGCTGCATGGAAGAACCAGAATACTGTATTAATTTGCAATTGCAGCAAAAGATTTTGCAAGTTTTTAACTTGTATTTCTTGATTTCTACTTATCTTGAGGGGGGGGTTTCCCATGAGGTTTTCCCCTATTTACTAGGTTGTATTAAGAATTTTTTTATCTTTTAGATTTTACATGGGTGACTTATGGCCTTATTTCCAGGTCTCACATTTGTCAAAGTTAGGATTCAGGGGGGGTGTTAGGATTTATAATCCTCCCTTGACCAAACTATCTATTAGATTATTTTATCCTAACTTAGGAGTTTTATTTAATTAATTGGGTCCACTAGTACCATTGGTTCCACTTGGCCTAATGGGGCCACATGTACTAGTTACTAGAGTGTGGGTTACACTTCTAGAGGCTAACTTCCATTGACTGCACTTGCATGCATCAGTTTAGGTGCCTCCTAGAACAATCCCTACATTTTAGGAGCCACTGGGAGTCCTGGCACCAACCTCCTCTAGTCATTTGGAGTTAGAACTAGTTAAGCTTAGTTATTTTCTAGTTACATTCAGTTAGTTCACAATCAGTCCAGTTAGTAGCATTTATGCATGAATACATGTGGATAAGGTGCCTTTTCTCACCTACCACTTCAGTTAGACCGAGTTAACTATTTATTACCGATTATGTCACTTGATTAGACATATGGAGTTAACCATTTGGAATCTGATATTGATTGAGACACCATGAGTTATCTAATCAGTCAGATACAATCACATCCAGTGGGGAGATTCAAATTCATCCCTAATGATTCGAATTATTTTCCTATGTAAACTATTGAAACAATAGACTTTAATGACAATGATATTGTAATTATCTGAGCTATACTCATCCATTTCCTATGTGGTTTGATTTGTTCAGTGTGTATATTCATTCTCCTTTTACTGCATCAATAATATTGGGCTCATTTCTTGATGATCTAAACTGCACAATAATTTTAACAGTATTACATTTTTTCACAAATATCTTGAAGATATTTTGAGCGTGTGTGTGTGTTTGGAAGAGCTTACATTTTTTTTTCACAAAAATCTTGAACATCAAAGTAAATTATTCATAAAAATTGGTCCAACAAAATACATGCATGAAATCATCTATATGTTAAATACATAATTGTGACAAATCATTTTATTTAGTTAATAACCATAAGTGACTATACAAGGCCATCTACAATAAAATGAATTTTGTGTTCATCCATTTTCTATTAAATGCAACCAACTCCTTCTAGTCCATTGGATGTATCTTGGGTGGTTGGGACTGATTGTTACCGCCACCAAGGTTCAATTCTTGTAAGTGATGTGATGGTATTTTTGAGCCCCTATCTAATGATAAATAAGATAATGTAAACTTGGCCATACCTTAATTCTTCAGAATAGCAGGTGTTAGCATAACCACCATTTGAAAAAAAAAACTCCTCTAATTTGTTTCTTTGGTCCGTATAGTAAATACATCCCAAGATACCTTCAAGATGCTTAGTGATGTTGAATCTTGTAAATATTAGAAACTAAGATTATATATTAACACCTAATGTTATTTTAATGAATATTTTTTTAATATTTCTGTTATAGTTTTGTTTACAGTAAGTACATGTAATTATGATTTAGTCATTGAAATAACGTATCTTTAAGTTCAAACTTATTTATGTATAAGTTGACTAAATTAGATGGCTTGTAGTTTAAAGTGGACCTTATCATCCTCCCACCCTAAAATTTATTTTACACTAGATGTAATGAAAATGAAGTGCATGGAATTTTATATAACATCATAATCACATTAATGAATGCATAATTAAAACCATCCATAGTCTATATGGATGTAAAAAAATGGTTTATGTGGATAATCATGGATGTAAAAAAATGGATGTAATCATGGATGTAAAAAAATGGTTTATATGGCTAATTACATGAAATTCATTAAAATACTTAGTTCTTAATTAATTATGTTGATAAATGTATGTCCATGTTTTTTTTCTTTTGAAAATATCCATTAATAGTTAAGGTTCACAACCTTTTTAAAAAATTGTTGGATTAGTAACAACAAGGTGATTTATTAACATTGAACAACATATATTAACCACCTTATATGCGGTGTGTGTGTTTGTTCATCCTTTTCCTCCTTTTCTATATGTCATATTGTGTCTCGAACATGTGTTATAGCAAAAAAGGACACTTCTCCATCTGTGATGAAACTTACATGTTTTGGTCACATGATGACACTTGCATGATGACACTTCATCAACTTATTGTCACTCACCCAAAGGAAATTTAATGGATGGAAGAGACATATTTGGGACTTATGTAGGATTCCCTTACCTCTTTCTTGGTTCATTGGATACTTAGGGAGCTTGTAACAAATATAAAATACAATATTAATTAGACTATTAGGTTACTAGTGAAAGGGTGTAACCCTTCACTATGTTGGCTCAAGCCATATAAAAGGAGAGCTTATTGTACATTTTATCCATCATCCAATATATTATTTATTATTCATATTTCATTATTACAATGATAGTCGGATTCGACTAACGGACAACCGGATTCAGTTGCTCCATTTGGTATCAGAGCTCGGATTCGGCTCCTTTGACCTAAGCTCAGATTCGGCTCCTTCCACCTGAGCTCGGATTTGGTTCATCCTCCCTCTCTCGTCTTAAACTCCTACCACCTCCATTTTTTTTTTCGCTGCTTCACTCTCCCATCTACTCTCCATGCTCCCATCTTCCACGTGCCTGCTCCTTCCCTCTTCCATTTCCTATGCTCATGTCTCACACTCCCTCATGGCTCCTTCGCAACACCCTCCCAGCCATCTCCACTACGCACTTCCTTCCTCCCTCTTCGTCCTGCCCTCTCGTCACTACCACACCCTGCCCTCTCGTCGCCCATGCTTCTTTCTGCTATCCACCTTAGCCTGCCCTTCTCCCATACTCCTTTGACACCTTGACACTCCTCCTTCCCATCGCCGCATCGTGTGCTCCCTCCCATCCCCTTCGCGGAGTCCAAATCTACTTCACACCTTCCGCTTCTCCTTCCTATTCCCTGCACATGCACTCCCTCCACCCTTTTGTTTTCATTCAACCTCATGCCTATCCTTGCATGTTGCCTCATCCTCACTGCCACGCTCCCACCTCCACGACGACCTGCACAAAAAACAAACAAAAAAAATATTAAAATATAATATTTATTTTAAATATAATATTATATAACATTATAATATAATATTAATTTCAAATATATTATAATAAAATATTAAAAAAAAAATCAAATATTATATTTATTATTATAATATTTGTTTAAAAAAAAACTATATACAAACCATAATATACTTTATAAAAAGAATATATAATAATATTAATACTAATTAATTAATTAATTAATATATTATTAGCCAAAATAGCGTTGAAATACACACCTCCGCATATAAGGCCCAAGACCATGGCAGAGCTTAAAGAGCAAATCGAAAAAAATAGAGAAGGACATAAGGTCCCTTGCCGCTGACCTAAAATGCATGAAGGAAAAGATGTAAAATAACAATACATTACTCAAAGACGAGCTTGTTGTGGTACTAGAAAGGAGGCTCGACGACAAACTTGACATCCTGAACGAAAAACAAAAAGACTTGGATGACAAAATGAGTACCGCGACGCAAAACATAAACACCATAACACAGAACATGAGCACCATGATGCAGAACCATAATACATTAATCGAGATGTTACAAAGGTTCATACCCAATCTGGGCCACGTCAGCAGTCCAAACATGTTAAATGCCTCATTTCATGTTGCCACATAGGAAACACTCGCAAAGAATCAAGAAGAATTGCAAAAAGAAATAAAGATTAACAATGTGACACTTAAGCAAGAGATAGAAATGCAAGTACTGCTAGATATGGAGGCACGATTAAACAACAAAATAGACGCTATAAGTAAGATAGTAGAGAAAAGAAAAACTAAAAATCACTGCCAACAACGAAGCAATTCAGATATGTCACTTTCATCGTCCAGCAGTTCCGATCCACCATCAAACCATAAGGCAAAAGGAAATCAATGTTGCCCTTACAAAGTGCACCCACCTAAGGAAAAAATAGAGTTGTCGAAATACAATGGGAGTGAATACCAATGCGACGTTGCTTGGCTAAACAAAGCAGAAGAATACTTCGACATTTACAACATTCAATTTGATGAGGAGAAGGTGAAATATGCGTCAATTCATATGGAAGGGTACACCTATAATTGGTACTTATGGTGGAAGAGAGATAATTTTACCTACACCTAGAACTTGTTCAAAAATGATTTTTTTTAATAGGTTTCAAGGAATCAAAGAAGACGAATTTTTCAATAAACTTACCAGACTACAGCAAGTCGTAAGCGTTGAGGAATTCACTCATCAATGGGAATCCTTATCAACACGAGTATTTGGGTTGTCTGACCAGTAAAGGCTTGAAACCTATTTAGGAGGTCTTAAACCACACCTCCAAAAAGAGTTAAAGTTACATGACATACCTAACATAGAAGTAGCAAGACGTAAAGCAAAAGCCGCAGAATGCAAATTGGAAGGAATAAAAACAAAAAGCGATAGCCATTATTGACAAGAAAAAGAGACACAATGTAGGTACTGTGCAGGTACTTAATCTCTCGGCCATCAATGCCACAAACTTCAATCACACGCCTACGAAATGGAAAATAGATCAAAGCCATCTAACGATTACTCTGATAATAAAAAGAAAAAGAAGAAAAACATATGTCGTCGATGTGGTGATGATTGGACCCCTAGTCATAAATGTAGGAATAGTGAGACAATACAGTGCAAAATCATCAATGGAAAGGAAGTGCAAGTCTCTGCACAAGAGAACTCGTTTGATTCTAATACCGACATCGAGTCAGAATAAAGAATGACCCTAGGAAAATACTTAAGCTTTGAGGACAAAGCTTCCTTAAAGGGAGTGGCAATGTAACAAATATAAAATACAATATTAATTAGACTATTAGGTTACTAG
>LPNX010662518.1:1598072-1610408 GCA_001517045.1 Pseudotsuga menziesii
TATATGATGCTTAAAATATAATTTAATTAATGTTGGATAATATATCCAAGTATCATACCCACCATTAGTGAATGTTGTATAGTGTTGTGAAGATATGTGTTCCAGGACCCAGGGGGGATTTCCACCTCCCAAATTGACTAGTCTTGTCCCAAAACTTATTCCCTTGAAAATTGTAGACCATGGTTTGGTATATTAGTTGATTATATGTCTGATATATGTGATAATATGTCCCATCACCCCTCAGGACCTTCCTCACCAAGTTTGAAAGCAATTGGAGGAATTTTGGATCAATTGAATCCATATAACTAGAGTTGTAAGAAGATGAATTTGAGTACATTGTGAAAGAATTGAAGAATTGGCCATTTTGATAAAATTTCCAAAAAGGGGACATTACAGTGGTATCAGAGCATTGTCTTGGCACCTGTTGAAGTTATGTATGGTATAGATGAATTGAAGAAAGTCATTAAGCCATGTGGTGATGATATGTCCAGGCAGGTTAAGCAAGCATTCAAATTGGCACATAAGACTATTCATTATGAAGACAATAATGATTGGTTGAAGGAATTTATAAAAAATAATTCAAATAAGAAATCATTAAGGAATAATCATCAATGCACAAGTAGGGAGGAGACCAAGGAGCTACAAATTTCTGTGGGTGGTGAAGAAGAAAAAGTAGTACATGCAGAGGATCGAAATTCACTCCCAAGTGTATATGAAAAATATGAAGAGACATCACATAAGTATGAATAAGCTTCTATTGAAAATACTGAAGATAATTTTGAGACAAATTCTAACTTGGAAATGAAACAAAGAGAATCTAATGATGGATGCTTGAACTATGAAGGAGTACCTACTGATGGGTTCTCACACCTCTATGTTCGTGACATAGAGATCAAATCTGAAAATGTTGCTGCAATCCAAATTTCTCATGAGCATAAAGATGAAGACCTTGTAGCAGAAAATGAAGAACCAAGATCAAATTCCCCATCACCACTTGAGCTTCAAGGAGTTGATCAAATCTAGAATGATTAAGAAGAGGAGGTTCACTCCCATGAACCATACTTCATTGAAGGATCTGTTACAGATGATTTTACCACACATGGTGGATCACATCTTTATGGCCTTCCCTGTCCCTCTGAAGAATCTTTAGACCCCATGGATCAGTTTTGTACCTTTGATGTTTCCAAGGTCATCTCTAAAAACATGTCTTATTTGATATACGTGACTTTTAAACCCATTCTCGCGTATATACGTGGATTTGACCCTTAAACCCGTGTACATCGAGATGTGTGCAAAAGGCCAAATAGTTTTGGAGCTTTCCTTGATGTGGATCCGAATCACTTGTCTCTTGGCCTTCCATATGCTTGGAGATCACTCAGATTTGACCTTCCATTACCCCATTGAAGCACTATATAAGGAACCCTTTGGATACATTGAAAAGGGGAGGAATTGAAGAGCAAGAGAACTATAGTCCATTATTGTCGGAGCTTATACTTGATTCTGCATCCCTTTGTCCCTTGGAGCACTTTGTGTTCTTCCCAAGCTTGCCTTTGCTTGTGATCTTGCTATTGAGAGATGAAGGATTGAAGTGGTGGAGGCCTAGGTGGAGGACTCAGTGTCTTTGATTCGCAGACGTGCCGACAGAGGTTGTCACTATTGTAATATCTGTTTTATATTAATAGAAATATCTTTTCCTATCCAATAATGTGTATTTAAATCAGTATTGAATCCATGGATGATTTTAAATGCTTATATCTTATTGATATTATATGTTAGAGTAGGTCTAACAAAATTATATATAGCATGCTTGTCTTGTTTGCTGAATGTTGAGATAGCAAATTACTTATACAAGTGAGAGTGGAAAAGCTCAATGGGGATCTACATCAACCATCCGAAATAAGGTATGTATCGAGATCCTTTAGTGTTAGATATTTGGTTTCTCTTGCATATAGGAAAGGATTGATTTCTGCAGTTACTCTGTCTATTGTGGTACCCCAAGCCATAGGAAGTTTTCTCCATAACAGAATTGGCGACCATACTAGGGAGTTCCTAGTAATTTCCTTTGGGGGTTTTCTATCAGCATTCAATGTTCTTGAATTGCTCTCACTTCTCTATTTCTGAGTCGGGTCTGGGGGCATGTATGTCTGGTAGTGTCTGATAGGAGTAAAGTTTGTCTCAGCTTGTCTATTTTACCTTCTTTTTTATCTCTTTTTCTTCCTATACCCAAGTTTTTGCTTCACAGTCACGTGTACACGTGGGTTTTACTGGGATTTCTGCGTATATATGCGGGTTTTCTACACACAGTCGCGTATGCCTTGAGTTTTGATTTTTAGGGGAAGATTAAGTGTTGCTGGGTGAGTTTTGATGATTGTTGAGTCTCCTTGGATGCTTCTAGAGTCTGTATACACCTTTGTTTCTGACCAGAGATGCCTTTTAGTTAGAATTTTTTAAAATGTTCTTGTCATTGCATTTTCTATTTTTTGTTTTGGGATTAGTGCATTAGGTCTCTTTTACCTTGGTGCTTTGCTTATGTGCTATTTGATAGTGCTTGTAGAGTTTGGGGGTGGTAGAGTCATTCTTTTGCTTCATTATCTCATTTTAATTCAAAAAATACAAAAAAAAATATTTTTGCATCATGATGCATTTTTGCATTTTGCATTTTGCATGGTACTTGCACTAGGTTTGCTTGGAATAATATTAGTCAGATTTTCATATAGGAATGACTGCATTTTTCATTTGAAGGAGAATTTTGCATTTCACGTAGTAGTATACCCTGTTTTTCATTTGACACATTGCATTTGCATTGATTGTTAGTTGTGCATTTTACTTCTTGTTGCGTCATAACACCATTAGTTGCACGATCATTTAGCCTTTTGAGTAATAAGCCAATTAAAACCAATGCATAATAAAATGAATTACACTCTTTTCTTTTATAGGGTGCACCAACAAGATTAGGTTTTAGGGTCTTGGAATAGTTCATTGTGAGTAAATTCTCCAAGACCACTGAACAACAACATGTATGTGTCTGTCCAGGTGAGAGTGTCAAATTCCTTGGTATAATTAGTGTTTCTCAAGATCCTCCTCTTATAAGGGAGTTAAGCATGAGGCAGTGTGAGCGGTTATTGATTGGGATGACCCCTAGTCATAACTGAGTATCACTGAAGATATTTCCAGGATTGTATTCGTATCTGGCGACTCTTTCAAGAGTTTCGGGCTTTGCTACCCTGCCCATACGGTCAATCCCACCTACAGCTGTCCACCTAAGAATTGATTATATTGAGGTGACCTTAGTTGCCTTACCTAGGTTATCAATGGGGTACTTCATAGAGGTTATTCTGCAGGTGTCCCGGCTAGGTTGGGGTTGAACAGCATAGTCACTATATGCGTTGAAGGTGAGGTCCACAGTAATTGGTTACGAACCTACACTTGTTATGTATGGCAGTCTCAAGCCTCTCCTAGGTGAGACATACCTGCTTCATTCAGGAGCTCACTTATCCTACCCTTGCTTGCTTGTGATTTGGCTTTACATTATATAGGTGTATGCATTATGCACACTAGTTTTCCTAAGGTTTGCATAGTTAGATAGAGTCTTCTTCATTTTTTGAGTCATTGTGGATTCGGTTGCATCACTTTGCCATTATTTCCATTTAGCAAGACTTTCGCCTTCCACATCTCCTCTTCTTTTGGGAGAGAGAAATAGACTGTTCGGGAAGACTACTTATCACATTGATTCACACATGATGGGACATCATGAGGATGAGATTCCTGAGATGTCCTCTCCACCTCAAGAGGTTGGGGAGGAAGATCCTATTCTTGTATATGATCCTTCACTTGATATACCTTCACATTCCAGTTATGATCCCTCATTCACAGGTCGCCAGTATTGGTTGCCGGGCGACGAGACTCACCATGAACCCACAAGCACTAGTCATGTTAGTTATGGCATGTATGATATCCCTGCACATAATTCGACACATCATTCCAAGTCAGAAATTGAACCTAGCACTACACTTGGGGGCATTCCCATTCCTTTCCATATGGAGAGATTTGGGAGCACTAGTCACATTGCACCTTCCATTCTGGCGGTGGAAGCTACCTTGAATGTTCATCCTAGGCCTAATATTAGTATTCATATGTGGATGCCAGAATCGAGATGAGTGACCATAGGGAATACCACTTATATCCCTTCACATGTCCCTTCGTCCTCTATCCCTACTCCTTCGAATGCATTTTTGACAACCCTTCCTCCCCCTCATTCACATGGTCCTTCGGGTCAGAACATTGCTACTAATCATGTTCATACTATGACTACTCGTACAGTAGTTTCTTAGAGTCAAGCATCTCCTGTTGTCTCAGGAGGTCATATTTCTGTTTCTGGATCGTCTTACGGTCCATCGCATGGCATTCCTGATATCCCTACTTATGGAGCTTCTCATGGGATATCCCATGGGACATCTTATGGAACTTCTCATGCACCATATTATGGACCGCAGTATGGACAGAGTTATCAACCTTATGGGTACAGGTATTAACAACCCACTTACTCCTCTAATTATGGCTTTGTAGCACCACCTAATCAAGGTTCACCACATCATAATGCTTCCATGCATCCCTATACGGGTCAAATGGGAGGAGGATATTATGGCCAAGGACATGATATTTACAGTAGTCAGCCTTATATGAACCAAAACTATCAGGGAGCATGGCATAGATCAGTTCAACCTAGGCTCCCTTTCCTTGCAACGTTAAATCTACCTGACTTATCGAGACTAATGAACGATTCGGTATCTTATGACCCAGCTTGGCCGGCTGTCCCTACCAAGATTTCCTTAGACATTCCCAAATTCGAGGGCAAACCAGGAGAAAATCCTAGTGAACATGTCACTACCTTTCACCTTTGGTGCTCTTCCAACTCTTTACATGATGATTCTATTTGTTTGAGGCTATTTCAACACACCCTCATAGGGCCTGTAATGAAATGGTACATAGAGCTACCAAATGGGGCATTCGTTTTGTTCGATGACCTTGCTATGACTTTCCTCAACCACTTCTAGCTACCAGCGCATTATGACGTTGGTACAGAACTCTTGTAGACATTTCGGTAGGACAAAGCCACACATATCTTGGGCCATATCCAAGAGTGGTGTAGATGGAAGAGGTTGATTAAAGATTTCATACCGCCAAAGTTTATCCTTGAGTGGTTCCTTAAATCATTGCTACCTTATATCGTGAAGGATGTTTCTACATACGAAGTCCAAAATGAGGAACAAGCAATTTTTAGGGAACAGGAACTGGATTTGATTTATGCTCAATCCGGGCTATTATATGAGATTATACCTAACGCTCTACATTCTAGTTTTGATCCCAAGGTCAAACCTGGACCACATGCCGATGTCATTGTGGGATGTACAAGTGCCAAACCTGCAGACTTGGTTACGAAACAAGTGAGTCAATTGTCTATTAACCAATCCGTGTCGGGAAAATCTACGGCTTCATCTCAACCCACCCAAACGGCGAGTGTACTTTTCATGCAATCGTCAGACCAAAAGGGCAACCAATAGCCTAGAAGGAATAGGAAAAAGGGTAAAAACAATCATAAGGGTGGGAACAAGAATGAAAATTCCAATTCCAATGACAAAAATGAACGTAATGCTGGGGGGACAAGCAGTCTAAACGCAAGGTTAAGTTTCCTTGCAAGTTGTGTAAGGATGAACACCTCACTCACTTGTTCCCTCGTATGGAAGATGTTTCAAGGTTCATAGCACAGGGCCCAGCTGTGTTGACCAATCCTTTACCCCATAATCAAAATATGAACTCAAGGACCCATGATCCTCATTCTGCATCGGGGGAGATCAAGATCCACCGGAAGCCAGTACTGGTCATGCTTGCATCAATATGGTGCATGCTACTAAGGTTGTGACTCGTGCGAACGACTATGGTTCGTCGCAACCAGACCTTGGGAAAGAACCTCCTCCTACCGAGAGTCCTTTGCGTATTGAAAATACTATGGATAAACTTGAGAGTGTACCTCGCATTCCTAAGGGAGTCCTAAAGCGTTCAGGGCACAATCCCAATGCCCGAGCCACCTAGAATTATTCTGTTGTCGAGGATTTGTGCCACACTCCTTGTGCAATGTCTGCGCTTGAAGTTCTTCAGAGTTGTCCATCGCAAAGGAAAGCTTTGCTTTCTGCTCTTAGGGTGAATGATGATAACTCTTCTTCCATCATCAAATTTGAAACCATGGAACTACATCCTTACTTGCCTTACTACGTGTCTCTCTTGATTCATGTGGAATGTCTTAACATGACCGTCAAACATACTGTGATTGACGAAGGCGCTGCTGCTTCCGTGATGTCTTTGTCATGTTGGAAGGGTTTGGGTTCTCCCGAGTTGTCTAAATCCGCTACCATGTTGACTGCCTTTAATGGTAGATCATTTAGGCTGCATGGAATTATTCCTTCTCTTAAGGTCCATTTGGGAGGGAAGACGCGATCGAGGTCGAGGTGGTTGATGCACCCCTTGACTGCAATATTTTACTGGGTCGGAATTGGATGTATAGTATGCAATTCGTAGCCTCTTCTCTATTTCGAGTTGTATGATTTCCATTTAATGGGAAGATTGTTACAATTGATCAAACATCATTCAAAAATATGAGTCTTAATGCATTGATGGGAGCTTCAATCCCAATTATCGATCACTCTCAGCCGACAAGTGGGAGTGTGGGTGTAGATACGTATCCATCCCTTAAGGGGACATTTAGTTGTCCTGCACCCGTCCTTATGATTGGATCTAGTTTCAATGGGGCTTCATCATCATTGAATTCAGTGTCTTTTTGTACTTCCCATATGGAAGATCCTTGGATTCTTCCTACACCGAGTCTTTCGAACGGACCTATCGAAACAGACGTGCCGTTTCCTACAGCCATGATTGCATACCAAGAAAATATTGATTGTGTTGCAGAGCCTAGTCCTTCCTCTTCACGGACAGAGGAGGAGGACCCATATGTACTTCCTGCATGGGAAGTTGAGTCCTCTCATACACATGACTACCTTGATAGTGTTTTTCTGTCAGATGGAGCTATTATTGAGGCTATGTCTCGAGTTGATCCACCCTGGGAAGAGTTACATCACAGATCTTATTTTCTTCCTGAGCTTGATCGTTTGGATCAAGAGGACTATAGGGAGATTCTTAGCGAGAATATTGGTAGTCATGTGGTTCCATTAAGCTCTCCTGGCCAGATGGCTGATGGGAACATGGCAAATATATCACCTACGATTCCTATCAATATCTCTCACGATCCTGGCAAGAATGTCTATATTGGGGCAGAATGTTCCCATGCTGAGATTCTGGAGTATACCGAGCTATTCAAATAATTTCATGATGTCTTTGCTTGGTCATACGAGGAAATGCCAGGTATCGACCCTCGCATTGTTGAACATGAAATTAAAACTTATCCCAATGCCAAACCTGTTCGACAACGTTTGCGTGTGGTGAATCCTAGAAAAGCACACGCGATTAAGGCTGAGATAGAAAAGTTGTTGAAAGCCGACTTTATCTATCCCATTCCCTTGATGAAGTGGGTTTCAAACCCTGTTCTGGTTGATAAGAAACAAGGAGCGATCCGTATATGTATTGATTTCCGCGATTTAAATCATGCATGTCCTAAGGATAATTTTCCCACACCATTTATTGACCATATTTTGGATGAATGTGCGGGAAGCGAGGTATTTTCCTTCATGGACGGCTTTTCCGGATATAATCAGATTCAAATTAAACCCGAGGATCAACACAAACCTGCATTTATTTGTCCTTGGGGTACGTTTGCATATCGAAAGATGCCTTTCGGTCTTAAAAACACCAGAGCCGCTTTTCAGCGAGCTATGACCTTGATTTTTCACAATCTCAAATCGATTATTGAAGTATTTTTGGATGACCTAGCTTCTCATTCTTAGCTGAGAGTGCGTCATTCCTACCATTTGAGGTTAGTATTCGAAAGATGCCGTCACTACCAGGTTAGGTTAAATCCTCATAAGTGCATATTTCACATGAAGTCAGGTCACTTGTTAGGATTCATTGTTTCCAAGGAGGGTATAAGAGTTGATCCCTTAAAGGTTGAGGAAATACTTCAATTGTATCCCCCGAGAAATATTAGACATGTTCAATGTTTGCAAGGTATGGAAAAATTCTTACGGATATTCATGGTTAACTTTGCCAATTTGACTAGAGGCTTTATGCATCTGTTGAAGAAGGACACTACCTTTTGCTGGGATGAGCGAGCCCAAGAGTCCTTTGATTCTCTTAAGTGAGCCTTAGCATCGGCCCCTGTGCTTAGTCCACCCAACTATAGCCGTGACTTTTTGATTTATGTGGCCGCGTCCATGGAGACGATTGGTATGGTTTTGGTTCAGGAGGATGAGGAGATCTGTGAGCATGTCATATACTATTTAAGCCGAAATCTTATAGATGCGGAAATTTGTTATTCCCATGTGGAGAAACTTGCCTTAGCTACCGTTCATGGTGTTCAGATATTGAGGCACTACATTCTCCTTCGCCAGACCTTGGTGGTAGCTCATGTCAATCCATTTCAGTTCATCCTCACTAGAAGGATGATCAGGGGAAAGTATAATAAATGGATTTTTATTTTGCAAGAATTTGATCTCAAATTTTTTTTGGCGAAATTGAAGAAATCATTAATTTTTGCGGAGCTCATTTCTGATTTCCCAAGTGAGGAGGAGGAGGAATTTTATGAAGATACATTTGTCGATAAGAATATCTTTCTTATCTCAACTTTGGATCCATGGTATGGGGATATTATCATATATTTACAAACATTGAAGGTCCCTACTCACCTCATCAGGATGAGTGATGACGATTACGTCACATATCTAAGAACTACCTTATAGTGGATAACACTTTGTACCGCCGTGGGGTAGATTCCATTTTACGTCATTGTTTAACCCATGAGTAGGCTGAGGTTGTGCTGAATGATTTCCATGGAGGGGCATGTGGTGGTAATTTATCTGGGCTTTCTACAACCCAAAAAATATTGAGAGCGAGATATTTTTGGCTGTCGATCTTTAAAGATTGTGTTAATGTGGTCAAGAAGTGTCACCCTTGCTAGGTGTTTGCATGCAATATGCACTCACATCCTACCCCATTACATCCGATTATCACCACCGGTCCCTTATCCATGTGGGGGCTTGACTTCATGGATTGCAACCCAGATTCAGTGGGGGGGCATCATCATATTATAGTGGCTGTTGATTATTTCACAAAATGGGCTGAGGCTATGCCCACGATTAAATCTGACGGTGAGACAGTCACACATTTTGTATTCAACCAAATTATTACTTGGTTCAGGATTCTGAAGGAGCTTGTCATTAACCATGGTAGGCACTTTCAGAATTGAATGATGGAAGAGTTGGCCTCGAAGCTAGGGTATAAGCAGGAGCACTCTTCTTCTTATTACCCTTAGGCGAATGGACAGTTTGAAGTAGTGAACAAATCACTTAAGTCCATTCTCCAACGAACCATCGCACAAAGAAAAACAAATTGGCATATCATGTTATATCCTGCTTTGTGGGCATATAGGACCACAGTTAATACTGCCATCGGTTTTTCTCCATATCAGCTCGTACATGGGGTGGAGTCTATCTTGTCAGTTGAATGTGAAATCCCTTCATTGAAACTAGCTATAGATCTTTTACTAGACACTTCCGCATTGGAGGAACATTTGGTCCACTTAGAGCAGCTTGATGAGCAGTGTCGAGATGCTTTAGTGGCTCTAGAAGTGAATAAACGTCACATTAAGGTCAAGTATGATAAGTCTATCCATTCGAAGAGGTTTAGTGAAGGATATTTGGTCCTTTTATGGGATCAAGATAAAGAACCCTTAGGGGCAGGGAAGTTTAATCCCATGTGGCATGGTCCTTACGTGGTCAAACGTGTGTTAGAGAAAGGCGCCTATGAGATAGTATATTATGAAGGGATAGCCTTGGTGGAGCCTAGAAATGGGCTCTATCTTAAAAAATACTATGCATGATCTTCAGCCAGGGCTGATTGTTGTATATTATTGTACAGTATTTTGCATGGTGATTGTTTGTTGATTAGCTTTCGTTTCTTATGGAAGATGTCAATGGAGTCTTCTATTTACATAGGATTTGCTGATGGTGCTAACCACCACACTCAACACTCAGCCTTTGCTGCTTGGGTGATTTATACTCCTACAGGTCAGGTATTGTCTTCAGGAGGCGTATGTTTATGACCTTGTTTGAACAATGTTGCTGAGTATAGTGTCGTTGTCGAGCTATTACGGGATGCCAATTCACATGGTGTTCTTTCTCTTGAGGTATGTCTTGATTCACAGTTAGTAGTGTCACGACTTAATCTACCGCCGTCACCATGGAAATAAATCATCTGGGTAGGGGTTGGACACCCTACCTCCGCCCAGTCTGCCCATAGCATCTGCCCAACATCGTTGGGCAGAATCTTGAACCCCATGAAGAGGAACGTCAAATCTAGATATTAGCCTCGGAATACGCTCAAAGAAGAATGTGCTCAGTATACTACCGAAACCGAATTTTCGTACCCTACCCATCTTGTAGTCACTGGGATGCTGCTTCATGTTACTCAACAGGAGAGTAATCTAATCATAGACTATGGGTCTCATGCACTCCACTGCATAGAACATCAAGGGCCGTGAGGCTTGGTGGAGTGAGGCTAGCCCTACTATCCTGCAAAGTTCCAGTAGTATCGCCTTCAGGCCTAGTACCTAGATGGAGTTTGTCAGGATCTTACTCCCAACCTTCTTTGTGTCTGAAAAACAATATATTGCAATATACTCATTAATGGTGAGGCCACCTCTAGGACTGCGAGAGCGTAGGTTCACCACCTCTCCCCGTCGGGACAATCCTGTAATGAAATATATGTCCTCCACCTCTATAGTGAGGGACATCCCGTCGATATGGAAAGAATTTGAGTCAGGATCCCAGTATTCTACTAGCATCTACAGTAGTCTTGGTTTGGCCCTTAGGCTGCCAAGACACCAAAACTTGTATAGCCCACATACACGAAGAGCTTGTTGAGCCATCAAATCACCCCATACAACCTCTTCTACGTCTCCATGTTCTCTCTCCCTCCATTCTAGGACCATCCTTCACATTAAAAATAATTTGTGGTCATTATTTCACCTAAAAAATCATGTGCGCAGCCGCATACGTGACTGTTGCAAAACAGTCGCGTATGTACGCGGGTTTGGGCGGTTTTTCCGCGTATAGCCAGCCCTATACGTGAAAAAAACCCCAATTTCTGCGTGGGCCAAGAAGACTAATCTATATTATCCTAAAAGTAAAAAATTGACCATGGAAATTGATAAAATTTACATGAAAATGGAAGAGGAGGACATGGGGAGTTACCTGGAACAAGCGGTGTCGAATTTCGCCGGACGAAGCTCTCGGAATTCGCGTTTGAAGTTCTGAGCTCAAATGGGTAAAAAGTTCCAAATGATATGTAATTTTTGAATTTTTTACTTTTTATAGAAATTTTTGAAATTTTTTGAAAATTTTTACCCCCTTTCTATAGTTTTGGACCGTTTCTGACCATTTTGGACCGTTTTGGACTAATCTAATGATGTAGGAGACCGTTTTGAGTGTCGTTTCGACCATTATTTTGACTCGTTCGTGTTGATTTCAGGTATTATGTCTAAACTGGCATATAGGTTAGATTTCATATCCATTTTCATTTTGCATGACCTTATGACCGTTTCATGATAACCTTAGGTACGAACCCATTCTATCTTGTCACGGAACCTTCTTGTTGTTTTAGAAGTGACATGATGTGAATGGCAGAGCTTGACCATACATGGGTGCCCTAGTTAGCTCCTTTATTGCATTTGGTTCCCATGCCGACATTTTTTCCCTTTAGGGTGTGGGAGTCCTTTGTATAGTATTGCCATGTCTTTGCACAAGAGCCTCATACTCCTCTTTGTTGATGTATTTGTAACTTCAGAATGTATTCATCTATGTATATTATGTATTGTAACCCGATGTTTATTTTGGGATGTAACTATATTGTAATTGAGTCATATTTTCATGCCTCGATGTTCCGGTCAGGAGGATCAATAATGTAAACAAGTCATGTCAAGTCATAGTGAGTAACCCTCCGATTGTCTAAGGGTTAAAGTCCCCGTAGTTCTGGGGAACTAGGGTTATTAGACTCTCCTAGTAGAGTTCGGCCCCAGTAGGGTTTTAGTCATGTCAGGATTAGTATAAATAGAGAACTGGAGTCTCTATTTATCACACAACTCATCCACACTCAAGTGTAGCACATAGTTGAGGA
>LPNX010662518.1:1640656-1699714 GCA_001517045.1 Pseudotsuga menziesii
CACTGTGCAAGATAGATAATCATAGTTGTGCATAATATACAATTGCATCTGTGCAAGATGAATTAATTAAGCTGTGTATGATGAAAAATTAAATTATGCATGTTATACTGTCATGCATTCTTTCTCAGCATTCTGTTTTAGCATTTCAGCATTGTATTTTAAGCCTGTACATGTTCATGGGCGGTTAGCCCGGTCTGATTCAGCCATTAGATCGCGTCCTCCTTGCCGGTCGGAGGCTTGGGGACGTGACAGTTAATGCATTGGGAATGGAGAGGTATGGCAGTCAATTTTGTATTGGGGAAAGCCATGAATTTTGGAAAAACATATTTTTGCTTGTGGGGCAAGAAAAAACCTAGAAATGAGTGCCCAAACCATTCCTCAACAATGTTTTTCTTTTCCTCATGCAGTTGGAGCTAGTTGGGCATTTTTCCTTAGCGTTTTCTACAATTTTCCTCATCTTTCCATGGCTGGAAATCCGTTTTTGTGTTGCATAGTGGATGGGTAGAAGAGATTCACGATTTGGGGGTTCATAGAGGTCGTTTTGTCTCCTGTAATGTCCATGGACATTTTCTAAAATTGGATTTTCTCTCCCAGTGTTGATTTTCCCATATACCATTCTGCTTTTGTTGCCATCGTGTTTTTCTTCATACCCAACACCTGTTTTTGCTATTATGTGCATCCTTGTTTTGGGTGGTAACTATAAGCAAGAATTAGGAGTGGAAGAGGCCCAGAATCGTCTTGATAAACCTAGTGAAGAGAGGAACCTCACAAAAGGATCAAAAGGGGCTGTCTAATCTTCTATGCACACCTGAGAGAACAATGGAATAGAAGGCATGTCTCGAGGGACCGTGTAGCAGTGAAGGGAATAATTCCTTATGTTGGGTGTGTAGGTATTGTGGAGGCTAAGCTAGATAGATCTTGTAGAGGTATCCATAGCTCTGTGGTTGAGCTCACTATCTTAGCAATTCTTCCTTTCCACTTCCTTAGCAGTCTGATAAACCCAACTGTGGATTGGCTTGGCCGAACCTTGGTGTGTATTTGGCTATGTGTGAGCTTGTTGTTCCCTTTCTCCTTGTGGAAATCATGCTCAGCTCGGGGGTGGCATTTGTTTTGAGATATTGATGAGAACAACTGGCCTATGGTTGGCTGTAACATTGCAACGACATAGCTAGTTTCTCAGGGAAGCTCATTTTCAAGATAAGTACTCTTGTATTAATTCTGCAATATATTTGTTTTATGAATTATTATGAATGTATTGAATGAGATTTTCATACATTATATATTTGCATATGTATTTTATTTGCAATGCATTTTTATTTATGTTCATGGGGCTAGATGCTCGGTTATGGTGGAAACGCTCACCGCGTCCTCTCCGTGCCGAGAGGGGAGGGGACGTGACAAATGGTAAGATATTTGATGAGACAAGTATCACCTTTGGTTTGGTGGTGATTCTAAGATAACAAATTTCTGACTTGACCTTGGTTTGTATTGAATGCCCAATAGTCATCAATAAGTTTTGTAGACCATTCTTGAATATGTGGGCTACATCACATGATCACTGTTGTAGTGATTTGAGTGCTAGTATTGCTGGATGCTATCCATGCATTATCGACAATGGAAGACAATCGAAAGTTCAATACGACCGAATTATGCTACTATGGAACATTGTGAGAATTTATGTATTTTAGTATTTTGGGTAGAAGATTTGTTGTGCAATTGTATGGTGTCAAAAAAATCCTCCCATTATATATTTATGCTATAATTTCCTCGAGGAGAAGTTGCAAATCAACCTTGCATGGAAATATAGCAAATTTATTTTTCCATTAAGTTTAATGTTTTTTGTGTGTTTCCATTATGAATTCGGATGAGTCTTGGTGTGGCATGCAATTATCATTATAGATTATCAAGGATTCATGGCAATATGGATTTAACAGGATGATATTTAAGTATTTTTGAGGGGTTTGGCATATCTACACTTGGTGTGGTAGAACGGGTGCATCTTGCTTCAAGTTGCATATCTAGATGGATTTATTTTAGCTTGAGAAGATTGCTTTTTAGTGTAATTTTTAGGCTTGATCACCCTCGTTGTCATGTTATCTCATTGATGGATGGCTTGTTTTGGAGGTTGTAGATAGAGTTTATGACCAATAGTTTCAAACAATAAGTTAATATTTATGAGTACATCTAGACAATCATCATCATGCAACTTAGTTTCATTGGGTTAAGGATGTGATAAATAACATAGGTTGCATATAGAGAAAAGAGTTCAAGAGGTCACCAACAGAGGCTTACGCTCAAGACGGAGACAAACTATGAGGACTCGATAATGCATGAGTTTGTAGAAGATATACGACAACATCCAAGGATATGGAGTATTATGTTGATGAGTTGAACTAGAGTAAAGTTTGTGGTGATTAGGTTATGGTGGTGTAGGTGAGGACATATGTGGTGTTCATGTTTTGGTAGGTTGATGACGAAGTTCAACCTTGTATGTAGCTTTAATTCCTATTAAAGTTAAGGTTTCCTAGGATAGTATCTGAGGCATTCCAGTGAGATGGGTTGATGGCCATATGTACATCCATGGTACAAGTTCATGTTCAAATAGAGGTAGTGAAAACATGAGGACGTTGCAATATGTTTGAGGTATTCACGCTAAGTTTAAAAGCTTGTGACTAGTTTTATGAGGTTTGCTAGTTTGAGGAGATTGTGACTAAAGGATTAGGGTGGGCTAGAGTGAGGAGATGGTGGAAAGGTGAGGCATTTGGATAGTTTCATACATATGGATTCCATATGTACTTAGTCACTTTGAGTTGACTTGGGGGTGAGTCAACAAATAGTGGTGGGGCCTTGTTGGGTCTTGATTGTGTGTGAATGCAACCAAGAGGTTTTTTCTCAATATTGTGGTCATTAACGAATTAGTTGTGTCATTTTAATAATGGTAAAATATTGGGATTAAATGAAAATAAGGGTTTTTAATGAAAGTGTAAATTATCGAGTATTTATTCCCCACCTCTAGTCAACATGGTATAAATACATGGCTTGAGGGAGTCATTGGGCATGCCTTATTATAATTTTTTGTTGTAACACCCCTCTCATCTTAGAAGAGTTACGAGTGCATAATAGAAGTATGGAGAGTAAGTTATACAACTCCCTTTCCCACCATGGGCGAGGGAGTATTATTGGTACAATGAAAAATTCCTAACAATTAACAATGGAGGAGGAAGAGGAGGAACTCCAAAATTCAAATTTTAGGGCAAGATAAGAACTCACTGAGCATGTTAACAAGCTATTTTTTCTCACCTACTTTGTAATGAGTTTTGTCATCATTGTACATCACTTCCAATGGTATTAGCCTCATTATCATCACCTACATAATGACATGAACTCAGTATTTTGACCAAACACCAATATGAAGACAAAAGTTGGCCATGAAACGTCATTGCATAGAATTTATTTAAACATTCATGCAAGGTTGTCACACTAGAAGTATTAAAAATTGTGAAGTGGCCACAAAAATAGAATTTGAATGCCCATAAATATGATTTTTCTTCAAAAACGATGTAGTGGTTGATGTTCACACCCCCAAACCATTATTCCTAAAAATAACATTTGCTTTGGTCTCCAATACCTATCAATATCCCAATAAGTCATATATGAAAATGGATTATTCTTGCTCCACAAGTAGTTCTAATACATGTACACACAATTTCCTTTAAATAAAGTCCTCATGGCTATTCCATTCATTGCAAACATTCATAAAAAGTAAGGTTATGTTGATGGAATACATACATAAAGATAAAGAGATCCATGATCATCATTTTCTTTCCTATTTTGGAAGCCCATAACATATCATATAGATCAGAGTTTAACATCAAAGGCGAAGAAGAACCCTCCCTTGAGTTGGTTGCAAAAAACCATATATCAACTACATCAAATACCAAGGTGTGTATCATCATCTTTATTCTTTTGATAATATAAAATACATTTTTTATATAATCATTTGTTTCTTTCTTTAGCTAATTTCCTGTGTTAAAATGCATCCATATTTGAGAGTCATTTAATTTTTTTTCCTTGTTCCATCAAATATTTTTTATTTGGTACTCAAGATTGCACAACCCTTTATTATGCACATTTGGTATGGGTTGGTGTTAAAACATCAACACCCTATTTGGTGACCATACTGTGACAAAATCCTCTTATTCACCTTCGTTGTGTCTGCTAATTTTGAGCACCTTTCTATGTGATTTTATCATTAATTTTATTTTCATTTTCTTATTTTTTTCATTGTTACCTCCGCATAGGAAAGTGAAATGAGAGGAAAACATTTTTTTTCTTTGACCATGAACATATTTAAGAAATTCATGTTTTTCATTCAAGTTTCACTTTTTCACAGGAAAAGTACAACATAATTCATGGAATTTCCAGGGAAATCCATGGATTTGGAAAAACAAAATCAGTTTTTCTATGAACCAAGTCGATTTCCTAGTTTCTCTTTTGCGTTTAAGCTTTATTTTCTATTATGGTTTGTAGATTAGATTTGGTTGTCTATTTTCGCTTCAATAATATTTGTGTTGGATATTTTTTGTCTAATTAGTTTGGTAATTGTAGGAAATGGAAATCTTGAAAACTCTAGTATTTGTTGCCTTTAGGGTCCTAAGTTAGGATATATTTTGGTATTTTTTCCAACATTAGAATTGTTTTGAGTTAATTCTTGCATTCTCTTAGAATCATGTTTTTGATTAGTTAAAAGTTATATATATTTTCGCCGCAAACATATAAGAATTGACTTGCCTATTTTTATTTGTTAGAAATAATTAGCTAAGAAAATATATCATTCGCATTGTAAGCATTGGTTATTAGTATTTATTTCATTGACATTCATAGATTGTGCTAGTTTCTTTCTTATTTTCATTTGAGTTGTGTTTGAAAAATTGAAAAGTGTTCATTTACATGCTTGGAAAAGTACTTGTTTTTTTTTAAAGAAAAAAAAACAGGTTTCTTGAGTATTAAACATTATCATTATTTTCATTGCACTTTTTATATTTAACATTTAATTTTCAAAGAAATCTTATTTGTTGTGCACACATACCACACCCTAAATTAAAAAAACTTGGTTCTTGATGGCAATTTAAGCCTAAAATCAGTTTCTAAGTTAATTCACAAAAAAATATTCCTCATGTGTGGAACCAACATATTTTCTTAGTTATGTTAGGAGTGTGGGCATAGGTATCCAAATAACTCCCCTCAATGATTTAAATATGAAAATTAGTTTTTCCCTTTAATAAGTTTAACATCCTTTCCATCGAGTGTGGTTGAAAACTCATTTGGTAACATGCATTCTCATGAGAGTGTATAATGCTAAGTTGGGACTAGAGGTTTGATTTAAACTCCTAACTCTTTCAATAGTGAAGATCCCCCAATTATTTAATTTCATCTTGAAGGCAAGGTAACATGTTGCACATACTGATGAAGACATAATTTAGGGGCCAATCTCTCGTAGGAGGAAGTGTACATGAAATAGATAGTTGTAGGATTATCGATTTGCTCCCAATGTCCTTATCCATAATTGTCTCCTTCACATTTTCAATCACTTCCTTGGAGGACTTGAAATCCCATCAAGTGAAGTGTTTGGAATTCCCTTCTTCATATTTCTATTTTTTTCCCTAGCCAGTGGACCTTTTTGTACCACTTATTGAGAAATATTTGAGAAAATTTTCATTTTTTTCACATTATTGTGCATATATCTCCTCCTAGGACTAGCGAGTCTTTTGTTTTCTCATTTTTAATGTTTTTAGATTATTTATTTAATTAATTAAATCAACCCTTGCACCCATATTGCACTTGCTTTTAGTTAAATATGCATTAGACCTAGTGTTAGTTAATTTGGACCCCTATTATTAGTCTTGAATAATATATCTATTATTTTATTAGTGACTACACTCCGCACTCAAGATTGTTCCTCTCACACCGCTTTGATGTTCTCGACAAATTCAAGGTTTACCTCCTAGGATTCATGACTATATTGTTATTCCACCTTAATGTGCAATAATTGAACATCAAGAACCTCTTTGATCACCTAGTTCCGCACTAGGATCATCCAATGCAACATCCTCACAACCTTGATCACAAGCTTCACCTATTGCCACATCCCCATTAGTAAACCCAACAACTAATATTCATGGATTTTAGTCACTCAACTTGCCTAATCACCTCATACAAATATCAATTTGAATTGTAAACACACACATTAATGCAAACATACCTAGGACATGGAACCTTCCATTCATGTCTAGTATTAATTTACTTGACTTCACTCAAATAACCAATGTCCCCATTATAAATGACCCCACATGGCCTCTAATGCCCACCAAATTACCCTTAGGAATCCCTAAGTTCAAACATAAATATGGAGAGGATCCATCCAATCATATCATGTATTTCCATTTATGGTGTTCCTTTAATAACATCATAGATTATTCCATTTATTTGTGATATTTCGAAGGACCCTCACAGGTGTGGTAAACCTCTATGACACATCCCAAGTTTGTATCATTAGCCTCCACTTTTCTCAAATTTTTCTAATTACCTCTATTATATGACAAGGGGGTGGACATTATTCTTCCATGTCATCAAAATAAAAATACCCACATCACACATCACATCCATGAGTGGAACATAAGTGTTGATGTATTTGTAACTTTGGAATGTATTCACCTATGTATCTTATGTCTTGTACCCCGATGTTTATTCCAGGATGTGTCTGTAACGTAATTGAGTCATGTCATGCCTCGATGTTTTGATCGGGAGGATCTATAATGTAAAAAAGTCATGTCAAGTCATTGTGGGTAACCATCCTATTGATCAAGGGTTAAAGTCCCCACAGTTTCGGGGCACTAGGGTTATTAGACTCACCTAGTGAAGTCAACCCTAGTTGGGTTTAGTCAATTCAGGAATTAGTATAAATAGAGAGCTAGCCTCTCTATTTATAACACACACTCGCTCACACTCAGTTGTAGCACATAGATGAGGAAGAAGAAGACACTGGGGCTAGGAATAAAGCGGTTACTGCTGTCGGGAGATCATCTTACTGTTTTGGGATTTTCTATTTGGTGTTGATTCTATCTCTGAGGAAGTTGCGGGGTTTTCTCCATTTATGGTTTCCTCGAGGAAAAACACTGTGTTCATTATCTCTTGTGTTTGATTGATGTTCTTGTTATTCTCTCAGTTAAATATCCTAATATAATGCTAGCTTAATGTTAAAAATCTAACATGGTATCAGAGCTAACCTGAGAACAAGACACTATGCAATTGCGGGAACTAGGGCTTCCTATTTTTCGGATTTCTCTCCACATATTTTCAGAAAAAGAAGGTTGGAATAACTCTCCTCCCTAGGGAGCATATTTCTGTCAAAGCAGAATCCAATTCTGAGGTTTTTCAGTTTTGGACCCGACACTACTGCCAAAAATTAGGGATTTTCACAAAAGAGGAATTTTTCAGTGAGCCCAGGCCTGGATTGATCTCCTCCTCAAAATAGAAGTTAGGGATCAATATCAAAGCATTTGGTTGGACAGAACTCCAGAAAAGCAAAACCCTAATCTGCTCCTGAACCAGCACTGCATAATTTCATCTCCAAATCCAGATCCGACATCTTGACCTGGTAAGATCTAAATATTTTGTATTTCCATTTTAGGTTCTTAGTTAAGATGTCTCATCATACCAAGCTTGATGAAAAGCTTGAGGGAGCTGATAAATTTCGAGCCTAGAAGTATAGGATCTCCCTGGTCCTGGAAGAGAATGAGTTGGACTCCTACATCAATGAGGAGGTTCCAGTTCCAGAGGGAGATGAGGCTAAGGCCTTACACAAGAAGAAGTTGGTTATGGAAAAGAGGATAATTGCTGATTCAATTAAGGATCACCTCATACCAAAGGTGTCCTCCCTAAAGACACCTAAATCTATGTTTGATGCCCTAACCAAATTGTTTGAAGGAAAGAACATAAACCGGAAGATGACCTTGAGGAGGAACCAATTGAAGAATGTGAAGATCCAGAATGCAGAAACCATCCAGTCTTAATTTACAAGGGTTTCTCATATCAAAGAACAATTGGAAGCCGTAGATGAAGAAGTGGAGAATACAAATATTGTAATGACCACCTTGAATGGCCTCCCTAGGACATGGGACTCTTTCATTCAAGGGATCTATGCCAGAAAGAAGTTATTCAAGTTCAATAGACTATGGAAAGAATGTTCTCAAGAAGAAGCTCGGATAACAACTCGAGAAGAGAAGATGGGAAGTGAAGATCAAGCTCTCACAGTACAATCTAAGAAAACCAGATCTAGCCATCACATAAGTAAGTACTCTAATCAAAGGAATAACTTTAGAAAGCCTAGAGATAAGTCTAAGTTCATTTTCTATACATGTGATGAAAGAGGACACTTTGCTAGAGATTGTCCTAAGAAAAAATGTAGCTCTCACAAGAAGAAGGGAAACAAGAGAAGACATCATGCTCATGCTGCAGAGGATGATGAACCTTTCACAAAGAGAAACAAACAAGTCAGTGATGATTCTTCAAGTGATGAAGAATATTTTCTGATTTTATCTCTCACGAGAACTATCACACACGGCAGCAATGATTGGCTTATAGACAGTGGTGCTTCCAAGCACATGACAGGATTCAAGGAATCCTTTGTGAAATTATCTGAACATGAATCACCTCACAAGGTGAAACTTGGAGATGACTACCAGTATCCAATAAAAGGTAGTGGGGAATCCTCCTATAAGATAGACTCTAGAAAGTATATCAAGATGAAAGATGTATTGTTTGTACCTGGACTAAAGAAGAACCTCCTCTCCATATTTTCATTAAATGCAAAAGGAATGAGGGTTGCATTTGTAGATGGCCAAGTCCTCATGTGGCCAAAAGGAAAGTCTTTCGATGATGCAGTAGTGATTGGAGAACAAGAAGGAGGACTATACAAATTTAAGGGCCAACTAGAACAAGCTTTGGTTCATGACTCAGTAGAACCAAATGAGCTTTGGCATAGATGGCTTGCACATGTGCATTACAGAGCACTACCACTTGCAAGCAAAGCTGTTGAAGGTCTCCCAGAAATGCAAACAAAACATGAAGGTGTATGCAAAGGATGTGTGAAAGGGAAGAACACAAAGAAGAAATTTCCAAGTAGTGAGAGCAAGGCAAAAGGAATCTTGGAAATCATCCACTCTGATGTATGCGGTCTAATGTCATCCATTTCATTAAGAGGGTATGCATACTATGTTTATTTTATTGATGATTTTTATAGGAAGAAATGGATATACTTCATGAAGAACAAAGATGAGGTATTCAGCAATTTCAAGGAATTCAAAGCCTTGATTGAGAACCACACCAAAAAGAAGATCAAGACTTTTTGATCAGATAATGGCGGATAATTCACATCAAATGAATTCAAAGATTTGTGTAAAGAATCAAGGATTAAGAGGGAGTTGTCCACTCCATATGATCCACAACAGAATGGGATTGCAGAAAGGAAGAATAGAACTATCATGGAAGCTGCAAGAGCAATGCTTCATGATCAAGATCTTCCTATGCATCTATGGGTAGAAGTTTCCAGAACAGTGGTGTATGTACAGAACCATACTCCACACAGAGTACTTGAGAACAAGACTCCTGAAGAAGTATTCTTCGGCAAGAAAATAGAAGTCAGCCATCTCAGAATATTCGGCTGTCCTGTATACATACACATTACGAAAGAAAAGAGGATGAAGTTAGATCCTTCAGGAAAGAAGGGTATATTTATGGGATACTCTGAAAGCTCGAAGGCTTACAAAATATACTTCCCAGGGTTCAAGAATATTGACATTAGCAGAGATGTAATTGATGAAGATTCAGCCTACCTCAAATACAGGAAGAAACCAGCTAAAGAACCTGAAGAAACAAGAGAACCCAAAACTCATGATACAATCATGAATGAAGAAATTCAAGAAGAAGATCGAGAATTTGAAGAACCTCAAGAACTTGTAGATCCACCTCTAGAGAAGAATCCTCATAAGAGGAAAACTGCTTGGGTACGTGAAATTATCCAAGGTACACAAAGATATGGAGCTTCAGAAGAAACTCCCAGAGGAAGAAAGAGAACTAGATCTTGCTCTAGTTACGTATCCTTACTATGTGACATTATTGATAAAGAACCTTCCAACTATGAAGAAGCGACATAACGAAAAGAATGGAAGGATGCTATGATCGAAGAGTATCAATCGATCATGAAGAATGATTTTTGGGATGTTGTCCCAAGACCAAAAGGGAAGTCCATTGTAACTTCCAAATGGATCTACAAGATCAAGCATGCTGTAGATGGCAGTATTGAGAAATATAAATCTAGATTCATAGCTCATGGTTTCTCTCAGAAAGAAGGAATAGATTATGAATAAACATTTTCACCTATAGCCAGATACACTTCCATCAGATCAGTACTTTCTCTAGCTGTAGTGATGAAATGGAAGATACACCAGATGGATGGCAAGAATGCTTTCTTGAATGGTGTAGTAGAAGAGGAAGTGTATGTGGAACATCCACTCCGTTTTGAGACACATGATAGAGAGTCTCATGTATGTAGATTGAAGAAAGCCCTGTACGGTTTGAAATAGGCACCCAAGACATGGTATGGTAGAATTGATGGTTTCCTATCTAGTTTGGGATTTACCAAGAGTAAAGCATACTCTAACCTTTACTACAAAGTTGAAGATGGAAATCCAGTGATACTCCTACTATATGTAGATGATCTATTTGTAACAGGTATGGATGGGTTGATTGCTGATATAAAGAGGAAACCTGTTGCCGAGTTTGAAATGAAAGACTTGGGTATGATGCATTATTTCTTAGGCATGGAGGTGTGGCAGAATGCAGATGGAATCTTCCTTGGATAAGGGAAGTATGTAGTAGAGATTATGAAGAGATTTGGGATGATGGACTGCAAGGCCATAACCACACCTATGGCGTCGAACCTAAAGCTGTTGAGTGATGCTTCATCAGAAGCGATTGATGCCACAATGTATCATCAGATGATTGGGTCCTTGATGTATCTGAAGAACACAAGACTAGATATTTGCTTTGCTGTGAACACCTTGAGCCAGTTCCTGACAGATCCAAGACATGTTCACTTGATTGTTGCAAAGCATATTCTGAGGTACCTGAAGGGTACAGTTGATTATGGGCTCAAGTACAAGGTGAATCAGAAGATTAACCTAGAGGGTTATGTTGATTCAGATTGGGCAGGAAGTGCCATCGATAGGAAGAGCACTTCAGTATGTTGCTTCAGTATGGGATCAGGTGTGATCTCTTGGTTTAGCAGGAAGCAATCCTATGTGGCACTGAGTACAACTGAAGCAGAGTATGTTGCAGCTTGTTCAACTAGTTGTGAGGTAGTATGGATGAGGAAGGTACTATCTAATTTATTTGATCTCCAGATGGATGCTACTTGTATATATTGTGACAACCATAGTTGTGTGAAGTTGTCAGAGAACCCTGTGTTCCATGACAAGTTGAAGCATATCGAGATCAAGTATCACTATATTAGGGATATGGTGCAGAGAGGAGCAATGAAGCTCCAGTATGTTTCAACAGAGGAACATATAGCTGATGCATTGATGAAGCTATTAGCTAGAGTGAAGTTTGAATACTTCAGGGAGAAGCTTGGTGTTCTCCAGATCAAGGTTCCCTCCAAGGGGAAATGATGAGACCTAGAGCCATTCTGACATGGGAGAAGATTAGGTTCCTTCCATGGTCAGATGTAAGGGCTGAGGCATTCTGTCACGGTGAGAGGATTTAGGTTCCTTCCATGTCAGATGTGAGTGCTGAGGCATTGTGATGTGACTGTAGGATTGGTTCCTACATGATTATATTTAAGGGTTGAATGTTATTATTAGAATGGAGGCACCTGGTTAGTTACCAGGAATACTCAGTCTGGGACTGAGGGTCGTTCTGATATGACTGTAGGATGTAGTCTTACATGATCAGATGTGAGCACATGGACATTTTGATGTGATTGAGGGATGTGTCCCACTTGATCAGATATAAGGGCTGATGCCATTCTCTAGGAGAATGGAGGCACCTGGTCAGTTACCAGGAATCCTCAGTTTGGGACTGAGAGCCCTTTCGATGTGATGTGTTTACACATGGTTGAATATAAGTGCATAGCCTTTCTGACAGGATGAGGTCGGATATAAGTGCTGAGCCATTCTGGTGCGATGTGTTTACACATGGTCAGATGTGAGTGTTGTGCCTTTTTGACAAGATGGGGTCGGATGTAAGTGCAGAGCCTTTCCGATAAGATGAGGTCAGATGTAAGTGTTGAGCCATTCTGGCGTAATGTGTTTACATGGTCAGATGTGAGTGTTAGGCCTTTCTAACAAGATGAGGTTAGATGTGAGTGTTGGGCGTGCCTTTCTGACAAGATGAGGTTAGATGTAAGAGTTGGGCGGGCCTTTTTGAATTAAGGTCATATATAAGTGCTAAAGACCTACATGAAGGGTAGGCCTACAACCAGCATGAAAAAGGACTAGCTCTGTAGAACTTCTTGTGACAAGAAGAATCGAGATAGCACCATTCTGAGATAGCAAGTGATGATGATCCAGACTTGATGATGATCTAGATCAAGTGATGATCCATATGTGATGATGATCTAGACTTGATGATGATCTAGATCAAGTAATGATCCAGATGTGATGATGATCCAGTAGTCGTGATGATTTAGATCCCGTGATGAAGAAGACTTGAAGAAGAAGATGACTTGAAGACGAAGAAGACTCGAAGACAAAGAAGACTTGAAGACTTGAAGATGAAGATGACGAGATGATCTAGTCGATATAGAGAAGAAGACCAATGCTAAAAATTGTGTCAAAAGAATACCTTCCTAGTTAAGAGGGAGTGTTGATGTATTTGTAACTTTGGAATGTATTCACCTATGTATCTTATGTCTTGTACCCCGATGTTTATTCTAGGATATGTCTGTAATGTAATTGAGTCATGCCATGCCCCGATGTTCCAATTGAGAGGATATATAATGTAAACAAATCATGTCAAGTCATTGTGGGTAACCATCCTATTAATCAAGGGTTAAAGTCCTCGCAGTTCTAGGGCACTAGGGTTATTAGACTCACCTAGTGAAGTTGGCCCTAGTTGGGTTTAGTCAAGTTGGGAATTGGTATAAATAGAGAGCTAGCCTCTCTATTTATAACACACACTCACTCACACTCAGTTGTAGTGCATAGCTGAGGAAGAAGAAGACACCGGGGCTAGGAAGAAATAGGTTACTGCTGTCGGGAGATCATCTTACTGTTTTGGGATTTTCTATTTGGTGTTTATTCTATCTCTGAGGAAGTTGCGGGGTTTTCTCCATTTATGGTTTCCCCAAGGAAAAACACTGTGTTCATTGTCTCTTGTGTTTGATTGTTGTGCTTGTTATTTTCTCAGTTAAAGATCCTAATATAATGCTAGCTTAATGTTAAAAATCTAACAATAAGAAGAAGCATTTGTAGTATCAAACTAGATGACTACTTGTTTCTAGATTGGTTCTTAAAATGTCTCTTACCTATGATAGACAAGGATATCTCTTCTAAACGACCACAAATTTATCAGGAAGCTATCATCAAGATTAAAAATGTGACTTATTCTATGCTCAATATAGATATGTGTACTTCATCCTCCCAAAATTTCCTTTTGGTGACTCCTCGAAGAGAGATATTAGGTATCACGTCCTTATCCTATATCGGGTCCTTGTCCCATATTAGGTCCTCTAATCCTTATTATCCATTCCCTACCTTGTATCATGTCCTCTGGTGCAACAACATCCTCAACCCTCCTCTTTTTTCCAAGGGTATTTTTATGATTAAAGGAACATTCCCAATCAACTTGCACCCGATAATCAAAACATGCAGCTTTATAATGGCACAGAGAAGAATGAGGGAAATAATAAAGGGAACAACCAAAACCAAGAAGGCCCGAATATAAATTCCAAACCCTTATACTAATTCTAGAGGAAATCCTAACCCTGTAACTAGGATCCCAATAAAATCACCAAGTAGGGTAAGAATCCTCAGCTACAGACTAACCATCCACGTTCCTTTGCGGAATTTATGGGAATAATAACCACCATTGCAAACAATTTACTAATCTTGTTAGTTATATGAGAAGTCGATTAAGAGTGATGCTAGTGCTAGTAAAACCCTTCAATGTAAACCCATTACTCAACCAACACATACTCCTACTATACAACCTATGGTATTGCAAAACCATTCCCCCCTCAAGGGCTAGTAACTACCCAAAAAATGTTTCTTCACCCTAATCCTATCAATCCTTCTTTCTAGAACATCTTCATGAACTATGTTGATTCCAACCTTGAAATTTGACATAATCAATATGGTATTTCCAACTAAACCTATCATTTCCAACAAGGACAAGGATTCACCTTTACAAGAAGGACCTTTGAATCCCCCACGTTCTAATACTAACCCTACTCCAAAGGTGATAAAAATATCCTTACATCACATAACACATCACCCAAATTATAGAGTTTCACACAACTATTATGTTGTGGATGATTTGGCCCTATCCATTATGACCATGTCTACCTTAGAAGTTTTGTAGAATTATCTTGTGCAACGCAAGTCCCTTTAGTCCACCTCAATGTGGTTCATCCTTATGTTTCTTGTTTGATATTTTTTTATTTATATATAGTGACACCCCACATGCCTTCTTTAGTATCCGATAAAATTAATGACACCATTAATAATTTGATTATCCATAGGTATATTATTGACAAGAAACACCAATTTCTTACACTAGAATGTAATGTTGTATGTAACAATGAAATGTCTAGAATCCAAATATAAATGGTCTAGGATGACCAAATCTATTGTAATATGTACAATGATATTTAATATAAAATACTTGATAGCTACCAATAAGGAAGAACAATAAATAGATGGGGGGCTATGATTAAATAAGAGGGGGTCCAAGGGGAAAATGATCCTAGTGAATTATTAACTTAAGCCATTATCCCTACTTGAAACATTATATAGTGAATTTATCCTAAGTTCCATATAGCCATGTTTATGAGAGGGGATTAATTAACCTTTATTTATTATATTATCATATGATGGGATTATAAGGGAAAATGGGCTCCTTGGGAGTACCACATGGCTAGTTTTGAGCATGCATATAAAAGGAGGAAAATAAAGCTAAGAGATCCATTATTTTCTATCATTCTATACATGATTTTTCACCATCCCAGATGGTAGCACCTATGAGAGGAAAACAATATATACCATAATTTATCAAGCCAATTACCCTAGGAAAATGGTGTTAATGGGTCTTGTACCATTATGAATAGAACCCAACCTACAGTTGAGGTCCCTAGAGTCCCAACACAAAGACTTCCTGGTTAGCCTGTGCTGGAGAACTAGAATGGAATGGGGACAACATGAGCAATTATAGTGCAAAGAAGGGATTCCCATTCCTTGTGTTTTGTAGGCTATGGGGGGTTAATGCTAGTGGATTGGAATAATTTTGGAGGGCCTTTATGCACCAAAGGATTATATAAGTGTGGCTGAGTAGGAGGATAGTATAAGCTTCACCCTTGTGGATTTATATCCCCATATCAAGTTGGCCTCTATCATAGAATAAACTAGTGTGATAGAGTGCCTATGGATGGGAGGAATTCTCTTCATCTACAACTAGTTGCATAAATAATGAGTAACTCATATGAGAAGTTGTAAATGGAAGGTCACGAGTTCAAATATCTCATGGGTATTTTCTTACAAAAAAAAATGGTAACAGTAAATATCCCGATGGGATAGCTCAAGTGGTTGAGTGTTGTAAGTTGTGAGAAGAAGGTATCGTGGAAAAATCCCCAGGTGGCTATACATTTCTATATCAGGGCCTCACTTTATGGCCCCATCAAGTTAGCTTCGTAATCATAGAAAACATGGTGTGAGCCCTTCAGGTGACCGCCTCATGATTTCTTCCTGTGGGTGTAGAAACCTCGTTGGGGGTTTTGTGAACCACATTGTAAAACAAAATGGTAACAATAGATAATAAAATGTAACAATAAACAATAGGATGTAATAGTAAACCATAAACATTGAACCCTATTCTCTAATACATAGAGAGTATTTCAAAGAATCATTTCATTTTATTAAAGTGAATAAATTGTATATGGAATAATGATTATGCTGAAAGATAGGGGCCATCACGACCTTATGAAGTGTAGCTCTATTAGTCTCCAAGCAGCCTAGTGTCTCCAACTCTCCATTACAATGGTGTTGATTCTCAACTGGGGGTGAAACCTGAATGAGAAATGGGTTCAAGTTTCAAAGAGAATTTTAGTAGAGTAACTATGTTTGAGTTAGAGATGGTTTGAATGAGGACCTTCATACTTCATAAATAGGAAAAATATTTAGGGTTTAGGTTTTCAAACCATAGTGGTATTTACCTATTACAAAGGATTTTTATAGCTGGTTTCACCACAATTGGTGGATCATCTTTTTATGGCCTTTCCTGTCCTTATGTAGACTCTTTCGACCCCATTTTTTCAGTGTAACTTTGATGATCCCAAAAATCCCTTTAAAAAGTCTTATTTATTGGTATATGCGGGTCACCTGCTTACACATCGCATGTACACATAGCTTGCTCGACTATGACTCATGTACATTAGGAAATGTGCTAAAAAATAAAATATTTGGATTTTTCCTCATCAAGTAACGAATAACTTGAGTATTGGCCTTCCACATTCTTGGAAATGCTCTGAATAAACATTTCACTTCTTATTGAAGGGCTATATATTGATCTACTTGGATGCATTAGAAGAGGAGAACTCATCCGAGAAAATGAACTAAAGTGTATTTGTGCCCCATTCTTGCATACTTGAGTCTGCATCCCTTTGTACTTTAAGCAACCATTGATGCTCTTCCCAAACTTTCCATTGTTTTGTGATATTTCCATTGGTATGGAGGATTGAAGTAGTGGAGGACTTGGTTTCTCGATTTCGACGAGGTTCCTGTTGGTTGTGGAGCTTGATATTCCAGATCCAGAGATATTATTCAGTCATGTTTGTAACCCAGGTGTACTGTACATTCATTCCCCCTATCTTGGGGTTCAGGGCAGCGCCTCGAAAAAGGGGGTTCGAGGGAAGCGCCCCTGAGAAACGAGGGTTCAGGATATGTGTTGGCCAACAGTTTTGTGGACCCATGGTATTGGGTTAACCCTAAAATTTTCCCATAGTATTTCCCCTATAAAAGAAATCATTGTAAAATGACTGAGTATGGTATTGTACTGTATTGGAAGAGAGACTGTGAGAGTGTGAAGAGGAAGTGCAATGGTTTTGCTGCAGGGTGTATCCCTTCATCTTTCTGGACTGTAATAAAAGGAATGGAAATTTCTTTGTGAACGTAGCCCATCATTTGGGTGAACCACGTTATATTTGTGTCTCTGTGTAATGTTTTAATGTGTTTTGCATCTTGTTTATTGATTTAACTGTATATCTGTTATTGCTTTGTGTTCCTGTTTTCTAACAATTGGTATCAGAGACAAAAGGTCTATTTGGTTGGTAAACTCGTAAGAAAGAAGGTTTCCTGGTTCGAGTGGGAGCAATGGAGGAAGAAGGAAAGTTTAGGGTCAAGAAATTTAACAGCCAAAACTATCAGTTATGGAAGATGCAAATGGAGGACTAGCTTTACCAGAAGGATCTGTACCTGTTGTTGGGCAGAAAAGCAAAACAACTGGTGGCTATGAAGGATGAAGAATGGGAGGTTCTTGACAGAAAGGAACTGGGAATAATACGACTGTGCCTAGCTTCATCAGTGGTCTTCAATATTTTGAAAGAAAAAACAATAGAGGGTGTGATGAGCGCATTGAGTAAGCTCTATGAAAAACCCTTGGCTTCTAACAAGGTATTTTTAATGAAGTCTTTATTTAATATGAAGATATCAGAAGGTGGATCTATTGCTGACCATTTAAATGAGTTTAATACACTTACTAGTTATTTAAGTTCTATAAAAGTGAACTTTGATGATGAGGTTAGGGCTCTTCTAATCTTGTGCTCATTGCCAGAAAGTTGGAATAGCTTGGTCATGGCTGTAAGTAACTATGTCCCTAGTTCAAACACTCTTAAGTTTGATGATGTTGTTGATGTTATTCTTAGCAAGGAAATGCGAAGAAAAATAACAGGTAAGACATCAGGTAATACGTTGACCATGGAGAGCAGAGGGAGACAAAATAAGAGAGGAAGGAGCCCAGGAAATCACAGCAAGTCTAAAAAGGGAATATCCAAGTCTAGATTCAGAAAAATAGAGTGCTGGAACTGTGGTAAGAAAGGACATATGAAGAAAGACTCCCGAGCACCAAAGAAGAAAGGTGAGAGCCAGCAAGAGACTACTCAAGAAGCGAATGTAGCAGGTGATTTGTTACAATATGCTTTGATTCTTGCATTAGATAATACTAGTGATTACTGGGTAGTAGATTCAGGGGCTTCATGTCATGCTACACTCCATAGGAAATTCTTTCATGATTATGTTCAAGGTGATTTTGGGCATGTGCTATTGGGGGATGATGAACCATGTAAAATTGTTGGAAAGGGTAAGGTACAGATTAAGTTAAATAATGGAAGTGAATGGCTACTAAAGGATGTAAGGCACGTTCCTTCTATGAAAAGAAATCTGATCTCAACAATGCAGATGGGAGATAGTGGCTGTTTGTCTATGTTTGGAGAAACATGGTGGAAGATCACTAAAGGATCACTGGTAATAGAAAAAGGAGATAGGGTAGGTACATTATATTTATGTCCTCATAATACTGATTATTCTATCTTTGTAGCTTCCACAAAAATAGGTGCAGTGATGTGGCATCATAGAGGGCCACATGAGTGAGAAGGGGATGCAGATTCTCCACTCAAGGAAACTGCTTCCAGATCTGAAGCAGGTAAGTTTGGAATTTTGTGAGAACTGTGTTTATGGAAAACATAAGAGAGTTATATTTCTCAGGGTTGGGAAACAAAAGAAGAGTGAAAAGTTAGAGCTTGTCCATACAGATGTATGGGGACCAGCTTAGGTACAATCTCTTGGTGGCTCTCATTATTATGTTACTTTTATTGATGATGCAACTAGAAAAACTTGGGTTTATTGCATTAGACAAAAATATGATGTGTTTGATACTTTTAAGAAGTGGAAATCTTTGGATGAGAATGAGAGAGGAAAAAGGTTGAAATGCCTCAGATCTGCTAATGGAGGTGAGTACTATAGCAAGGAGTTTGATAGTTACTGTTCACACAATGGGATTCATAGAGAGAAGACAATACCTGGAACACCACAAGAAAATGGTGTGTCAGAAAGGATGAAAATAATGATCATGGAGTGTGCAAGGTGTATGAGATTGCATGCATGGTTTCCCTTATAGTTTTGGGCTGATGCTATAAACACTGTTGTTTATTTAATAAATAGAGGGCCTTCAAGCACCTTGGATGGTGGCATTCCATAGGAGGCATGGACAGGTAAACAGGTAAAATACTCATTTCTGAGAAATTTTGGTTGTGAAGCATTTTCCCATATTGATAAAGATGATAGAACAAATCTTGAGGATAAATCCAAGAAATGTACCTTTATCGGATACGGGGTTGATGATTTTGGTTATCGCTTATGGGATCTTAAAATTACAAAATCATTAGGAGTAGAGATGTAGTATTCAATGAAAAGGTCATGTACAAAGATCAGTTGGAGGGAAAGAAAGAAGAAAAGGAAAACACAGAGTACACAGTGCTTGATGAAATCAAAGAAAATGAAGTTCCAAAGGCACCAAAAAATCAAGAGCAGCAGCAGGTACTTGAAACTCCTGCAACTATAAGAAAGTCTACTAGGTTAAGTAGACCCCCTGAACGATTCTCTCCTTCACTGTATTATTTATTAATGACTGATTTTGGTGAACCAGAATGTTATGAAGAAGCAATGCAGGTAGAAACTAGAAAGAAGTGGGAGCAAGGCATGGATGAGGAGATGGAATCATTGGTAAGAAACTAGACTTGGGATCTGGTTAAGTTGCCTACAGAAAAAAGGGCATTGCAGAATAAATGGGTTTATATTTTGAAAGAAGAAGATGGAGGCAAGAAGTGGTACAAGTCTAGGCTTGTTGTAAATGGGTTTGCACAAAATAAAGGTATAGACTTTGATAAAATATTTTCTCCTGTTGTTAAAATGACTTCAATTAGAACTATTTTAAGTCTAGTGGCAGTAGAATATTTACATCTTGAACAATTAGATGTAAAAACAACCTTTCTCCATGGGTATTTGGAGGAAGAGATTTATATGCATCAGCCACAAGGGTATGAGGTCAAAGGGAAGGAGAATTTGGTTTGCAGGTTGAAGAAGATCTTGTATGGTCTGAAGCAAGCTCCAAGGTAGTGGTATTTGAAATTTTATAAGTTTATGACAGAACAAGGTTATGATAGATGTCATTCTGACCACTGTTTTTATTTCAATAGTCTAGATAACAGAATATATATTATCTTGTTATTGTATATGGATGGCATACTTGTTGCAGGCTCTAACATGCTGGATATAAATGTGCTCAAAATAAAACTAGCTAAATCATTTGAAATGAAGGATTTGGGTGTTGCAAAGCAAATCCTTGGTATGAGAATAACAAGATATAGGAAAAATTGCAAATTGACATTGTCTCAAGGTGAGTACATAGAAAAGGTGTTGCAGAGGTTTAGAATGCAGAATGCAAAACTAGTTAGTACACCTTTGGATAGCCATTTCAAACTAAGTAAGGATATGTGTCAAGACACACAGGAAGAGATAGATTACATGTCCAAGATTCCTTATTCATCAGTGGTTGGAAGCTTGATGTATGCCATGGTGTGCACAAGACCAGATATTGCACATGTAGTGGGAGTTGTGAGCAGGTATCTGAATAATCCAGGTAAAGAGCATTGGAAAGCAGTTTAGTGTATTCTCAGGTATTTGAGAGGTACCACTCCTCATGCATTATGTTTTGGAGGTTCATACACTGTTCTACAAGGATATGTTGATGCAGATATGGCTAGTGATAAAGACAACAGGAGGAGAACCATAAGGTATGTGTTTACTATGGGTGGAACAATAGTAAGTTGGATTTCAAAACTGCAACGGGTTGTTTCAATTTCAACAATGGAAGCAGAGTATGTTGCTACTACAGAGGCTAGTAAGGAGATGATTTGATTGCAAAGGTTCAGGGAAGAATCGGGTAAGAAGCAGGAGAATAGTAGGCTATATAGTGACAACCAGAGTGCCATTCATCATGCAAATAACTCAACCTTTCATTTGAGGGCTAAACATATACAAATAAAGTACCACTTCATAATATCTGTTCTAGATGAAGAACTGTTAAAACTGGAAAAGATACATACTAGCCAAAATCCTGTAGATATGTTGACAAAGGGAGTAACCAAAGAGAAACTAAGTTCCTGCTCAGTTTCTGTTGGCCTTCAAGCATGAAGGTGAAAGTAATAGATTTTCCAAGTCCAAAGTCCAGAGAATAGTCCAGCAAGTACAACAGTGGTGGAGCTACTGTGATCAGTCTCCAAGTGGGAGATTGTTGGTTTTGGAGCCTGATATTCTAGATCTAGAGATATTACTCAATTGTGTTTGTAACCCAAGTGTACTGTACACTCATTCTTCCTGCCTTGGAAATGCTCCAAATAAACATTTCACTTCTTATTGAAGGGCTATATATTGATCTACTTGGATGCATTAGAAGAGGAGAACTCATGAGAGAAAATGAACTATAGTGGATTTGTGCCCCATTCTTGCATACTTGAGTCTGCATCCATTTGTACTTCAAGAAACCATTGATGCTCTTCCCAAACTTTCCATTGTTTTGTGATATTTCCATTGGTATGGAGGATTGAAGTGGTGGAGGACTCGATTTCTCGATTTTGACAAGGTGCCTATTGGTTGTGGAGCTTGATATTCCAGATCTAGAGATATTATTTAGTCGTGTTTTTAACCCAAGTGTATTGTACACTCATTCCCCCTACCTTAGGGTTCGAGGCAACGCCTTGAAAAAGGGGGTTCAGGGGCAGCGCCCCTAATAAACGGGGGTTCAGGATATATGTTGGACAATAGTTTTGCGGACCCATGGTATTGGGTTAACCCTAGAATTTTCGCATTGTATTTCCCCTATAAAATAAAGCATTGTAAAATGACTGAGTATGGTATTGTATTGTATTGGAAGAGAGACTGTGAGAGTGTGAAGAGGAAGTGCATCGATTTTGCTGCAGTGTGTATCCCTTCATCTTTCTGGACTGTAATAAAAGGACTGGGAATTTCTTTGTGGATGTAGCCCATTGTTTGGGTGAACCACATTATATCTGTGTCTCTCTGTAATGTTTTAATGTGTTTTGCATCTTGTTTATTGATTTAACTGTATATCTGTTATTGCTCTGCAGTCCTGTTTTCTAACAATGTCAACAGAGTTTGTCACTTATATATTTGTTCATATTTAACAAAAATATCAATTTCTTATCCATTATATGTGTAACTATGAAATGTTTTATCCATGGATGTAGTTGCTTTGATTATATATTGGATTTATATATGCTAGAGTAGGTTCTAACGCTTAAAATCGATCATGCTTGTATATTTCATTATTGTTGAGAATGAAATGTAGGTGCATGTGTGGTTGAAAGCTCAAAGGGGATCTACTACGAATGTCTGGAACAAGGTACACTTCTAATCCCTTAGTGTTAAACTTGTTTATCTCTTTAGCATTTTGGAAGTGGATTTATTTCTGGTGTCATACTATCTTTTGTGGTCCACCCCAAGCCATAGGAAGTTTTCTTCGTAACAGAATTGGTGACTCCGATGGGGATTTCCTTTTTTTGGGGTTTTGGGTGCATGATTTGCTTGATTTGTTCTCCGTTTCTCCTCAATTTCATGTCGCCTTTGGTACTATGTTCATCCATTGATAGTCCCCTAGAGTGATTTGATCTTGGGACTTCATTTTACGACCTTCTTCTCTGTATACATGGGTTAGAGAACATACAGTCATGTATATATGTAGGACGTGCTCTACCTAGTCACGTACATACACTATTTTTCTTTGAATATTCGAGTACATCCTCCCCTTTGGTTTATTTCTTGATGTGAGAAGTTGCTCTGTGGGGGTGAGTGTAGTTGAGTCTTCCTGGGTTCCTATGATATCTGTTGACTACTACTTTTGTGACTAGAGACCCCTTTTTCATTGATTTTTCTTTGAAATTAGTTATAGTCATTTATATCCTTTTTTGTTTTGCCATTAATGCATTATCCATGTATTCTTGGTGTATTTCTTGGCTTGTGTTTACGACTTGCTGTAGAGACTGAGAATTTTAATGATTTTTTTTTCTTTTTCTTTTATATTTAAAATACAAAGTAATTATATATTTTCATTCTTAATTGCATATCACATATAGATTTAAGGAGGTGCTTGCATTGGATTTCTTGGATGAGAGTTGTGTTTAGGTTCATATAGGAAGGATTGCATTGGAGTTTGAAATGGAATGGATTTTTTTGCATTACATGTAGTGGCATAACACCTTTTTTCATGATTAAAAATGAGTTGCACTCAAAATTATTTTTTGGGTGTGCATATTTATTTCACTACTGAGTCGTAATATCACTAGTTGCATGTGCATTTCCCTTGAGTAATCACAACCCTTAAAATTAACACTTAACTTCAAATTTATTACACATTTTTATTTGATAGAGGTGCACCAAAACACTAAGGTTATAGAGTCTTGAATAGGGCGTTGTGAGTAAATGTTTCCTAGACAAAACAATTAGGTTCCTGTCTAGGTGAGAAGAGAAATCCTTGATATAATTAGTGTTCTCAGGAGGCTCCTCTTAGACAGGAGTTAAGCACGAGGAAACATACTTGCCACTCTCTATGCAGTGCCAGATATATTTTAAGGATCTTATTCATATCTGGGGGATTTTGAGGTACCTTTGGTGATTTCGAGATTCGTGTTTTGTTACCCTTCCCATACGGTAGATCCCTTCTGTGACTGGCTATATGAGAATTGGTTATATTGGGGTGACCTTAGTTTCCTTACCTAGGTATCAAAGGGGGTACTTGCAGAGATTATTCTGTGAGTGTCCTGTCTAGGTAGGGGTTAGAAAACACATTCTCTATATGTGTTGAGATAATGGCCACTATAATTGGTTACACACGTCCACTGTGTAGTGTATGGGAGTCTCAGGCCTCTCCTAGGAGATACACACCTGCTACTTTTGGGATCTCATTTATCCTCCATCTTGGCTTGTTCTCATATGACTTATCTTTACTTATGGGTGTGCTCTTTGTACGGTAGTTGAATTTTGGGATTGTGGTTATTTGAGTATATTTATGTTCTCTTGAGTTCGGTTTTTTTTTTTATGTTCAACATGCCTAACATCACTATTAGTATCCTCTCACCCGATCCAGGTCCTAGTGCAGATCCTGGTTTTGGACTGGGGGGCACCACAACCCCTTACCTTGATCGTAGATTTGTGAGTGGTCATATTCCACCCTCTACTCCATTTGTGGAGGATTTTCACTCCCTTCATCTAGTCTTAACACTGGTGTTCATCCCCATTGGGTTGGTAGTGGATACGTGAACATTGGTTCTACATCTTACTTTCATACTTGTGTCCAATCATTCACAACATTGATTCCTTCGAATGCATTTATCATGATCAATCCTCCCTGTATCCTATAGTTTGGACTCATTACTGACTATTTCTAGCTATTTTGGAATATTATTGTTGTGTAGGGTCCATTTTTCATGCACTCTCACCGAGACTTTTGATTGTTCGTGCATGTGATAGGTATAACACTAAACAAGCATATCAGATAGGATCACTTTTCTGTGTGCATCATGCATTTTATAATGTCCATGTCCACTAAAATATAGGTACAAATCCACTTTGTGATGTTATGGAACCTTCACACTGCTGCTAGAAGTGGCATTACGTAAGTGGTATATATTTCCTACTCATGGGTTCCCTATATAGATCTCACTTTACCATTTGGTACCCATGCTGAGAATAATCCCTTAGGTCTAGGAGTCCCTTGTAGTCCCACCATGTATTTGAGCAGGAACCTCATATTCTTTCTTGAACTTTATGCTGGCCATTTCCCACAGGGAATCCCGTTTATACCAAGTTGTAATTGCATTTCATGCGCCCTCTTGTCGTATTGAGCCTTATGATGACTCCTTGCTTCAGTTTTATGAGTCATATATTTCGATATTGTCTCAATAATGGACAAGAATATCCTTCCATATATATTTTTCATCTTGATTACCCCATACCCGGAGGAGACATCTCCTCAAGTGTCCTTATACTACACATGCTTCCTTGCATTAAGCATAGGTATGTTCCTATGATTGGAACTAGTTTGCATGATTGTGACACTTGTTTCCTCCTAGATTTTTACTATAAGCAATTTTATTCTTTTTTCAAGCTTTCCAGAATGACAAATGCAAAAAAAATAAAAAAACAGATGAGAAATGATATTACTTTGGCAGTTGTCATGTCGTGTCTCTTTCGAACAGAGCACTATATATTCCATCCATTTGTTGGGTTATTAGTATGACTTTAGGAGCTATACTCATTACTCCATTTTTTCTCCACCAACTGGTTATGCTTCCAGTCCCTATGGAGCCTCTATCGATGCCTCCCGTGTCGCAGAATTGTCCCAGTTTCAATGTTGAGTCTATGCTACCTATGAGTATTCATTTTCCTTATGCTCTTGTTTGAAGGATTTTTTTTCTTGAGTTGATCACTCCTCATTTATTTGTATTTTCATGTTGGCCATTCCCGATACAGTTACTAGTTTGTGCACATCCTGTTCATCCAAGTTCTTCTAAATTATCCAATGTTACTATGTACCTTGTGTTGGTTGATAAGGGATTCCTTAATTCCCTCCTTCCATAGGATTCCATTCCACCGACTTCATATCATTTATTATGGAATAGGTATCTATATTCCATTGAGTTCCTTGAGACTTGCAGTCATCGGTGTTATTTTCTCTCGCCATTGAAATATTTGGGAATACATCAATGTCCCCTGATCGATGAACTCTCTCAAGTGTTCGACCTCAACACATCTATTCACACTTCTTTGATTGCACTCTGTACCTTGATTCCCATTATCATTATCGGTGGGATATCTTGCGTCTGTTAACAGTATACATCAATGAATGGTAATCAAATGATGGTCCATCATGTTCGACCTTGAAACCTTTATTCACATGATGGGACATGTACTAGCGGCGATTTGTGTAGAATACCTTAGAGCTTGGTGACATTTCATATATGCTACCTCCTTGATCATGCCAGTATCTATGAGATACCAATTATCATGGAAATATTCTAGTGTACCATCAGATGTCTTCATTCAATATGAAGATATTATTTCTCTGTATATTGTACATGTTGATGACACATGTGACATATGCCTATTATGCCTATTCATGGTCATTATACCATTATGTATTCGGGGACTTCTACACTTCATGTTTGTAGTCACATGTTGAGACCTATCATTGTATTGTATTGATGAGCGAATGATTTTTCCACCTGGGTCTTCATTACTCTACTTGTGGGAGTGTTATAATGTATTTCATCCATCAGGTTACCCCTCTAACCTCACACATTAGGGGGAATTTGTTATAGCTGATTTTACCACAATTGGTGGATCATGATTTTATGGCCTTCCTTGTCCCTATGTAGACTCTTTTGACCCCCTTTGCTCTATAAATTTGATGATCCAAACAATTCCTTAAAAAAGTATTATATATGTTAACGAAAAAAATTGCTCAACTAACTCCACATGGCCTAAACCATATACAAACATCTTTTTCCTAACCTTTTTCCTCATTTTTGACCTCCACAACTATGTTTTAACCTTATTCTCTCACAAAAAGCTCAAAAATAATAAAAAAGGGCCTAAAATACCCACAAAAAGAGCTAAAAATCTCACAAGAGAGCTAAAAATCTCACAAAGGGGATAAAACCCCAAAAAGAGCTAAAAAAACATAAGAAAGGGGCTTAAAACATTAAATAGGGCCCAAAACCCTAAAAAGAGAGAAAAGGAAAAAAAAAACTATAAACAAAGGATGGAGGTCCTTGTCACAGCATGACTCATTCCTTCCGCCGTTATTATACTTGCATGAGTACTTTGAGAAACCATCATTCTCAAACTACTCATCCCAAGTCACCAAACATTCCATTTTCCCCACTTGCTCCCATTTTTTGTGTGTTGAGTCATCCTCCATACAACCAAACCTGTGGAGAAGCAGTATCATTCTTATTTAGGGCATGTGTCCCACTTTCAAGTAAATCAGAAGGTATAACAGTCTCATTGTTCTTTGTTTAGTTTTATAGATTGTTTGTATTTATTTACTTTTGTTACTAATATTTTGTTTGCAGCTAGTCCATCCATTGTGAACTCTACCCTTTCATCCCTTTGATGGAAGGGAGGTGAATTTGCATGTAGCCAGGGTGAAAACCTGGCTATAATTTATTGGTATATGCAGGTCACCGGCTTACAAACCATGTGTAAACGTAGCTTGAACCACTATGACCCGTGTACATTGGGAAATGTGCTCAAAAATAAAATATTTAGAGTTTTCCTCATCAAGTAACGAATAACTTGACTATTGGCCTTCCATATTCCTAGAAATGCTGCAACTCGACCTTTCACTTCCTATTGAAGGGATATATACTGAGCTACTTGGATGCATTAGAGGAGGAAAACTTTTGAGAGCAAAGTAACTATAATGGATTTGTTCCCCATTCTTACATACTTGAGTCTGCATCCCTTTGTCCTTCGAGCAACCATTGATGCTCTTCCCAAGATTTCCATTGTTTTGTGAGCTTTCCATTGGTGGGATTGAAGTGGTGGAGGCCCAGGTGGAGGACTTGATTTATCAATTTTGACAAGGTGCTGATAAAGTTTGTCACTCATATCTCTGTTCATATTCAATAGAAATATCCATTTCTCATCCACTATATGTGTAACTATGAATATTTTTATCCATGGATGTAGTTTCTTTGATTATATAATGGATTTATATATGCTAGAGTAAGTTCTAACACTTAATATCTATCATGCTTGTATATTTTTTTGTTGTTGAGAACAAAATTTAGGTGCAAGTGTGTTGGAAAGCTCAACAAGGATCTACTCCGAACGTCTGAAACAAGGTGCATTTGTCATCCCTTAGTGTTAGACATTTTTATCTCTTTAGCATATTGGAAGTGGATTGATTTTTGGTGTCATACTATCTGTTGTGATCCACCCAAATACATAGGAAGTTTTCTCTATAACATAACTCAAAACTCTATTGGGTATTTCCCTTTTGTTTGGGTTAGGGTGTGTGTTCGCTTGATTTTCTCTCCGTTTCTCCGCATTTTTGTATTGCATTTGGTAGTATGTTCATCCATTGATAGTCCCCTAGAGTGGTTTGACCTTGGGCATGATTTTTACCACCTTCTTCTTTGTATACGTGGGTCAGAGAACATACAGTCGTGTATATATGTGGGTTGTGCTCTACCTAGTCATGTATATATGCTACTGTTCTTTGAACAGTCGCATACATCCTCCCTTTTGGTTGAGTTATTTTTTTGGGAAGTTGATGTGTGGGTTGTGAGTGTGGATGGGTCTTCCTGGGTTCCTATGATGTCTGTTGACTGCTGCTTTTGTGACCAGAGACACCTTTTTCATTGATTTTTCTTTGAAAGTAGTTATAGTAATTTATATCCCTTTTTGTTTTGCCATTAGTGCATTAGGATTGTGTTCTTGGTCTCTTTCTTGGATTGTGTTTGTGGCTTGTTTCAGAGGCTCAAAATTTTAATCTCCTTTTTTTTCTTTCATATTTAAAATACAAAATAATTATGTATTTACATTCTTACTTGCATCTCACATGGATTTAAGGAGATAATTGCATTAGATTGCTTGGATGAGAGTTTTGTTTAGGCTTTCATATAGGAAGGATTGCATTGGAATTTGAAATAGAATGGATTTTTTTTCCTTACACGTAGTGGCATACCACCTTTTTCATGATTAAAAACGAGTTGCACTTAGAATTGCTTTTTGGGTGTGCATATTTATTTCACTGCCGAGTCATAATATCACTAGTTGCACGTTAATTACTCTTGAGTAATCACAATCCTTAAAATTAATGCTTATCTTAAAATTGATTACACATTTTTATTTGATAGAGGTGCACCAACAAGCTGAGGTTATGAAGTCTTGGAATAGGGTGTCATGAGTAAACTTTTCCAAGACTATAAAACAAAATAGTTAGGTGTTTGTCTAGGTGAGAAGATAAATCCTTGATATAATTAGTGTTTTTTGGAGGCTCCCTTTATGCAGGAGTTAAGAGGGAGCAAACATACACATTTGTGGTGCGGATATCCCCTTGCCACTCTCTGTGCAATGTCGAAGATATTTCTAGGATCTTATTCATATCTGGGGGATTTTGAGGTACCTTTGGTGCTTTCATGATTCAGCCTTTGTTACCCTGTCCATACAGTAAATCCCTCCTGCGACTGTCCGCCTGATAATTGGTTATAATGGGGTGACCTTAGTTTCATTACCTAGGTATCGCAGGGGGTACTTACACATGTTATTCTATGACTATCCTAGCCAGGTAGGGGTCAAACAACATAGTAGCTATATGCATCTAAGCTAAGGGCCACTATAATTGGTTACAAACCTCTGCTTGTAGTGTATGGGAGTCTCAATACTCTCCTAGGCCAAACATACCTACTGCATTCAGGAGCTCATTTATCCTCCCTCTTCGACTATTTACATCTAACTTAACTTTACTTAGGGGTGGGCTCTTTGTGTGCTAGTCGACGTTTGGTATTGTGGTTACTTGAGTATATTTATGTTCTCTTGAGTTCGGGTCCTATTACGTTTGAAATGCCTAACATCACTATTAGTATCCTGTCACTCGTTCCAGGACCTATTACGAATCCTGGTGTTCGAGTGTGGGAAACCACAGCCCCTTACCTTGCTCATAGATTCATGAGTGGTCATATTCCACCCTCTACTCCATTTATGGAGGATTTTCACTCCCTTCATCTGGTCTTAACACCATTGTTCATCCCCATTGGGGTGGTAGTGGATACGTGAATGTTGGTTCTACATCTTACTTTCCTATTTGTGTCCAATCATCCATGACACTGATTCCTTCGAATGCATTTATCATGATCAATCCTCCATATATCCTATAGTTTAGAATCTTTACTGATTATTTCCAGCTATTTTGGACTATTATTGTTGTGTAGGTTCCATTTTTTGTGCACTCTCTCTAATACTTTTGGTCTTCCGTTCTTGTGACATGTATAACACTAAACTGGCATATAGGATAGGATCACTTTTCCACATGCATCATGCATTATATGATGACCATGCCACTTGAACTATAGGTGCAACCCACTTTGTGATGTTATGGAACCTTCACACTGTTGCTAGAAGTTTAATTACGTAAGTGATAGATATTTCCTACTCATGGGTGCCCTAAATAGATCTCACTTTTCCATTTGGTACCCATGCTGAGAGTCCTCCATTAGGTCTAGGATTCCCTTATAGTCCCACCATATCTTTGAGCAAGAACCTCATATTATTTCTTAAAATTTATGCTGGACATCTCCCATAGGGACTCCCATTTATATCAAGTTGCAATTTCATTTCATTTGTCCACTTTCCGTATTGAGTCTTATGTCGTCTCCCTGCTTTAGTTTTATAAGTCATATATCCCAATATTTTCTCAATCCTATCCAAGCATAGCCTTCCATATATATTTTGCATCTTGATGACCCCATACCCGGAGGAGAAATCCCCTTGAGTGTCCTTATCCTGCACATGCTTCCTTTCATTGAGCATACGTATGTTCCACTGCTTGGAACTAGTTTGCTTTCCTGTGACACTCTTTTCATCCTAGTTATGTACTATAAATAGTATTATTCATTTTCAAGATATCCAATATGAAAAAGACCAAATAAAAACATAAAAAGTTGGAGGTGAAATGATATTACTTTGGCAATTGTCATGTTGTTTCTCCTTCAAACAGAGGATTGTATAGTCCATCCATTGGTTGGGTTATTAGTATGAATTTAGGATTTGTACTCATTAATCTAAGTTTTCTCCATTGACTGGTTATGCTTCCACTCCCTATGGATCCTCTGTTGATGCTCTCATGTCACAGATTTGTCCGAGTTTCCATGTTGAGTTTATGCTGCCTATGAGTCTTCATCTTCCTTATTCTCTTATTTGAAGGAAGTTTTAGCCCGAGTCGGTCACTCCTTAGTTATATTGTCTTTGCATGTCAACCATTCCCGATACAATTACTGGTTCATGCACATCCTACTTGTCTGAGCTCTTCCAAATTATCCAGCATTTTTGTGTACCTCGTGTTGGTTGATGAGGGATTCCTTAATGCCCTCCTTCCAACGTATTCCATTCCATCGACTTTAGATCATTTATTCTGGAATAGGGATATAGATTCCATTGAGTGCCTTGAGATTTAGAGTCATCAATGGCAAGTTCTCTCACCATCGACAAATTTTGGAATACATCAATGTCCCTTGATCAATTGACTCTCTCAAGTGTTTGACCTCAACACATCTATTCACACTTGTTTGATTGCACTATGTAGCTTGATTCCCATTATCATTCTTGGTGGGATATCTCGCTTTTGTTAATGGTATACATCAATGATTGTTAATGAGATGATTGTCCATCATATTATACCTCGACACCTTTATTCGTGTGATGGGACATGTACCAGCGATGATTTGTGTAGAAGATCTCCGAGCTTGGTGGAATTTCATATATACTACCTCCTTGATTGTGCCAGTATCTATGAGATATCAGTTCTCATGAGTAGATTCTAGTGTACCATCATTTGTATTCATTCACTATGAAGATCTTATTTCACTGTATATTGTAAGTGGCGATGATCATATGTGACATATGTCTATTATTCCTATTCATGGCCATTGTACTATTATGTATTTGGGGACTGCTACACTTCATGTTTGCAATCACATGTTGAGACCTATCATTGTATTGTAGTGATGTTGGCAGGAGGTTTTGGGATAAGTTGTTTGTGCAACATCGCGTATGCTGCGCAAGGTCAAAGATACCGTGCAAATGGAAAACGACGCACAAGTCACGTTTATATTATTTTATGTATTTTTGGTCATATTTTGTAGTTTTGGACCGCATATTGCATATAGTGATCACTATTTTGAAGAGTCTATTGAGAATTAGTTAGGAAGTGAGTTAAGTGGACCACTAATGTAAAGGCACAAGCCTATAAGTAGATGTTGAATTGTAAATGTTAGATCTTCTTAGAGACTTGGCTATTTTTGGATCTTCTGAGACATAGCTCGGTTTTGACTTTGTCTGATCTGTGTATGTGACTTGTGGATTTGTTTTGAGAACTTATCTTTTGTGTCAGAAATTAATATGACATGACAGAGGTTGAGAATAATTACTATGTCTTTTACTATTTACCCTTTTTCCTGTTTTCTACGATCCAATGATGAATGTAATGGGTATCTGCGACACAGATCTATGATTGATGCGATGTGTTTTTTGCTTTAAATGATGGTACACCGTTAGATATGTCTATACATCAATGTCTTTACTATGAATTAGTTATGTTACTGTGATTTGTTGAATGATGTCATGTTGTTACAATCTGTTAAATGATGTTATGTTATTACAATTCGTTAATACATAATGTGAATGAGTAGATCAATGGAATGATGTTGTGATTAGTCACTAAGTAGTCACACATGGTACTGCTCCATACTGCGGAAAGTTGGTTTCATCAGCTCTCCCTCGAACATCTCGGGCGAGACTTCATCTGCTCTACAGGTGTTTTTAGACGAGAATAAACCTGTCTGGGCCGATGCTCAGGGAGATCATGGTGGTTTTGCTGTCAACAGAGAGAAAACCCCTGTTGACTGGGTTTTTGGAAACAAATGGTTTCATTGCTGAGACCTTAGTTGAAGAGGAGGGAGGACATGTTGTGGCATCCGATGAAACCGAAGATCTAAGATTGGTTCGACTAGAAGATGAGGGATTTTTCTAAGAATGAAAATCAGAACCCTGGACTAACGATAGATTAGTGGCTGTTAGAGTATATGAATGACGGTCCTCACGAGTAATTTTTCTCTGAGTTTTCGATCATCTTGTACGATTGGTTGGCACGCTTGACCTATCGGAAGACTAATTTTGAAGGAGGTGAACCAATTACCTGGACCCATAATTGATCTAGGAGTTATAAGTGGTAGATAACAAAGCATCGAGGATGGTTTGAAGTTTGGCTCAACAGTAACTTAGAAGGATATATCACTAAGTTCATGGTCATACAACTAAATAATATAGAGAATCAGAAAGGGATTTCTTCAATGGAGAAAGAGGTAGGTTCCTATTGTTGTTGCAATTGTCCATTAAGATTCTTATCTACAAAAAGGGCATATTGAGGATGTACCTCGAATAATAGAATCCTAGTGTGTGGAGGCTGCAGGTATTGTGGAGAAAAGGGTTGGATAGAATGATACAGGGTAGATGGATGGAATTTACGACGGGACTGTGAGGGAAGCTGAGGAAGGAAGTGGCCTTACGAGAGGAGGAGCAATATTTTGGCAAGAGAAGAGGTAGGAGACAGGGGAGAGTCCTGTTGTGACCAAGACGCGAGGCCTTGATGGAAGACCAAACAGGACAAATCAAACCTACAACAATGAAGGAGACGACCAGGGTACGACCGATCCAGAGGAAGGACCGACACAAAGAAACAATATACCCACACCTCCGTGCACTACGCCTAACTCAAGAAGGAATACAAGTTCGACACCGTCGTATCTGACTTGTCAACTACATTCTAATAATAGTAGACATGCGATTATAGGAAGAAGGCTCATGATGGCAAGAGATGATGTGAAGTTACCCCTGTTTCATGGGACATGACCGAGGATCCCAAACAATATTGGTTCTTGTGTGATGCAGTATGGACTGTCAAACTAACTATGGATTATGAAGTTAAGAAAGGTCAATTGGAGAGGACCCTTCGAGGTCATGCACTGGATTGGTACATGAAATTTGTACAAGTCACTATGGAGGCCCCATTGAAAACATTGGCTGAAGTTAGAAAAGGACTGATTGAAGAGTTTAGAAAACCAAAGTCTGAAGCGCAATACATTATAGAAATGAAGGAGATTAAGCAATATCCCAATGAAATTGTTTTTGGTTTTGATTAAAGATTCAAGACACTAATGGAAAGAGTCATATTTGAGATGAGTGATATCTAGCATAAGGAATGGTTCATCACAGAGTTACCAACTCATATTAGACTACTATTGATGTAGCAAAAAATCATGACATAGAACAAGGCTCTGTAGATCGCCATGAAGTTGGAAGCTTCTCCAGTTGGTGAGAATGTGATTGGGATGAATCAAATCTAGATGAAGTTGGAGAACTTGATGCTGTAATTACAAGATATTAAAAAGGGAAAATAACATTATGAGGAGGTTTGGTGCACTCAATGTGGCACAGATGGAAATAATAAAGATAAATGTCTAGAGTACCAAAAATACCGGTTGTTAGGAGTGTTGAAACCATTAATTTGTGGCAGTGTGCCATGGTGCCGTATTCGCCAAGTTTCTAGACATCAACATGAAGAGTGCTGATATATGCAAAATATGGTAACAAAGCTGACAAACCTATACTATACATTCTGACGATCTGTTACACATGAAGATAAGGATTGTTGCACATATGACCTACTATAAGAAAGAGCATACAAATCATACTATGTGAAAGGAGAGGATCATCGGATGATACATCAGCCATAGCCACAGGTGGTATAGCCACCACCTCGACCGCAGTTTGTATTACAGTCGCAACCGCAGATGCAATTTGTACCGCAGCCATAGTTGCAACAACAGTTTGTGCCACAACCGCAGTATAATTAGCTGTATATGGCTCCACATCAACCACAATATGTCCATCCACAATAGTATACTCAACATCAGCTGAATCCCCCGTAACAAAAATTCAGTTAACGACAGTATAAAAAACATGGAGGATTCCACATAGGATTCTGAGAAGGACGAGGTCACGGACTTGTGCAATGTTACAATTGCAGTGTAATGGGACATTATCATAGAGATTTCCCGCAATTTCAAGCATAGTGTACGTATTGTATCGCTATCGATCACACTATTGAGAATTGTCCACAACTGATCGCAAAGTGGAAGGCAAGGAATGTGCCTTAGTTGCAAATCCAAAATAAGAATCAATTGCAGAATCAGAATCAATTACAGAAGCATAATCAATTACAGAACCAGAATCAACTTCAGAACCATAACCAGAGTATGAATCAGAATGTGAATAAACCTGTGAATCCGATGATGAACCAGAATCAGGGACCAACTATTGTGACGATTTAAACAGAAACAAGACCTCAATATCCTGGTGTTGTTGTCATTACTTAGGGAGGAGCGAAGACAGGAGATGATATCTCGCGCCCACAAATTCGGTTGGCTATGAAGAAGAAGGTGCAATTTGACTTCGATGCTGAAAGGGAAACATTTTTTGAAGCGTGTGACGCTATAGGAAGAAATTCTGGTAAGTTGCCTATTTATGATATGCTGACTACTTGCAACATTTTCTTGAAATTTGTTTGGTGTTGGTGAGAGATCCTGATGCTCTTTCCAAGATTGAGAATCTATTGCATCAACCGGATAAGGGTCGGAAAGAATCCGCGGTGAAATATTTACATAAGAGAAAGACAAGAAAAGAGATGTGCTTGAACATTCATATTAGGGACTATGAGGTAGATTCAGTCATCCTCAATCTAGGATCAGATGTTAATATTATAACAAGACAGACATGGAAAAATATGGGGATCCTGAAGTTGGCTTGGTCCCCTGTAAAACCGCGTTCTGGCTAATCACGCCAGGGTAACACCAATTGGGAGAGTTCTGCACCTTGCTATGGAGGTCGAAGGGATGAAAACTTATGCAGATTTTGATGTCATTGATGTTGTCGATGGTGGAAGATCCTATCCAAAATTTTTTGGAATTGGATGGGCCAATGATAGATTGGTGGTGATAAAATTTAAGAAGCATGTTATGACTTTTGAAAACTGTGACATCAGGGTCATCGCCCCAATGAATCCAGCTGAAGGGAAAAGGTATGTTTAGCCAGTGAGGGATGAAGCTACAAAGGGATGGGATCATGCGTATAACATATCAGAGGATTACATCCATATGTTAGTTGATGGAAATATCAGTTAGTGCATCTCCATCTCTGCATATTTTGACTCTGATGATGCACTAGAGAATTGGAAAAATCGCATGCATGAAGTGCTGCTAAGGAAGTGTGGTTTGATCACACAGTCACTGTGCCAAGTTGCGGCTGATATTTTACCAATATATGAAGGGATTCCTGATTTATCTGAATTTCTAGTTGAATTTGAAGACAAAGTGTCAAAACCACAGTGGTTACTGGAATTGGATGAAGCAGTGAAGGCTACTCTAGCAAGCTGGTGGGAGACCCATCAGAAGTCGATCACTGGTTGGTTGCATTGTCAAATATTGATGACAGTTGTCTTTGGTAATGAAAAAGTGTACCATGATGGATGGTACAATGGATGGAATAATCTAGGTGATCATGTGATTGAGTGTCAGGCCTTGTGGGAATCACGACCAAAGGATGAGTGGGTCCATGCCTTTATTCACACATTGGACGAGATGCCACAATCGTGGTATGTATCAGCTGAGTTGCTCAGAGAGATTACTACATGGGAAGAGTTGATGGTTTGTTTTACTCACACCTTTAGTTTCATGGATACCAAACCAGATGTTCACAATACATGGCAACTTATCCACGATGTTTCTTTGAAGGTTGTACCAGTTGCATATTCGGTGGATCCACATGTGTAATGTCCGATGCAGTCGATGATGGAATGTTATAATGTAACTGGAGGACTCAAGAATTGTGATGATCCACGAAATATCAATATTCTAGAGACATAAGGGAGCCAGCATGTTGTAGTACCTTACATACTTACAGATCCCATGAATCAACCATTAAAAATTAGGAAGGTCAATATTGGAATGGAGGAGAATCCAAAGTTCGAGAATATTGCGAACTATTGGGACGAAGAGACCATGGAGAATATCACGAATCTATTGCACAAATTTCAAGATTTATTTCCTACCAAGTTTTCTGAGATGAAGGGAATACTGGGAGACTTAGGAGAGATGAATATTCTGCTGAAGCCATACTCGAAACCAGTAAGGCAGAGGCTATATTTCCTAAATCCACGATACAAAGAGAGGGTCAAAGTTGAGCTTAATAGGATGATAGACGCTGGAATAATTGAGTCGGTCAAAGAATTGGAATGGATCAATCCTATGGTGGTCCAATATAAGAAGAAAAGTGAGGTTTGGATTTGTGTTGACCTAAGAAAATTAAATGATGCCTGTGTGCATGATCCATTTTCGACACCATACATTGACAAAGTTATAGAAGGAGTAGGAGGTCAAGAAATGTATTCTTTCAAGGATGGGTTTTTGGGCTATTACCAGATCAGGATTGTGAAGGAGGGTCACCATAAGACAAAAATTGTTACCGAATGGGGTATCTTTCAGTACACCGTGATGCTGTTTGGGCTAAAGAATGCGCCTGCAATATTTTCCAGGTTTGTTGTCGCTGCATTCAAGGACTTTATTCAAACATTTCTGCAAGTTTACATGGACGACTGAACTGGTATATGGATTCATCAAAGATCATTTGGCGAACCTACAACTGATGCTAGAGTGATGTTGACAACATCAAATCGCATTGAACTCTAAGAAGTGCATTTTATGCACATCGTTTGGGATGTTGTTGGGACACATTATTTGAAAGAAAGGACTATTGGTTGAACTTGCGAATATTGCGCTGATTTTGAGATTTCCACTGCCGATAAATGTGAAGAAATTGAGAGTGACACTGGGACATACAAGATACTATCACAAGTTTATCTGTGGTTATGCTTCAATTACTTCTCTTATGGAGAGGTTACTAAACAAGGATGTGGTCTTTGTATGGAGTCCAGAGTGCTAGTACAGTCTTGAGACAATAAAGGAAAAGATGTCTTTTGCACCAATATTATTTTTTACGAATTTGAATAAGGAGTTCCATGTCCATGTGGATGCATCATAAGTTGTGCTGGGAGTGGTGCTGGCCCAGCCAGGGGAAGGAGAATTGGATCACCTGATCGCTTTCACTAGTTGGAAGCTGTTGTCTTGAGAGAAAAATTACACTACCACAGAGAGGGAAGGTCTGGCAAAGGTATATGTGCTACAAAAATTTCTCCATTACCTATTGGGTGTTCATTTCAAGATGTTCACAGACCATTCTTCTTTGAAATAATTGATCAATAAGCCTGTGTTGGGGGGGAAGATATGCCACTGGCTACTTCTCTTTCAAGAGTTTGATTTAGAAGTAATCATGAAGCCGGGTCGCTTAAACGCGGGCCCCGATCACTTATCGCGGATTGAGATAGGTGAGGAACCAACAAACATTGAATATGGGTTGCCAAACGTGCAACTATTTAGAGTCGATATGGTGGATGACTACTACGAGCACATAGTCCAGTTTTTGGCAACAATAACCGCACTAGAAGAGCTGACTATGAGTGAGAAGAAGTAGTTGGTTGTTAAGGCAACATATTTCTAATTGATTGCTGGAAATATTTATAAACTAGGACCAGATAAGATCTTGCGGTGATGTGTCCTACCACATAAACAAGGGTAGATACTAACAGAAGCACATGTGGGAATTGCTGGAGGACACTATGGAGGACGAGTTATGACCAAAAAGGTACTCCGTGCAGGGCTTTGGTGGTCCACTCTATATGGGGACGCGACAGACTATGCACAGACCTTTGATGTTTGTCAAAGAATTTGGAAACCATCACAGAGGGATGAGATGTCACTGGTACCTTAGGTCATGTTGCAAACATTTGATAAATGGGTTGTGGATTTTGTGGGACCAATCAACCCACCTGGGAAGAAAAATGGTGTGAAGTACATCATTTTGACAAGATGGGTGGAGGTTGCACCTATTGTGGATTGCACCCATGCGTCAACAGTGAGGTTCTTGTTTGAAAACATTGTTACTCAATTTGGGTGCCCACGGATATTGATGAGCAACCAAGGGAGTCACTTCATCAATCGCACTGTTAGGGAATTGACAGAATATTTTTAGATACAACACAAGAATAGTACCCGTATCATCCACACAAGAATAGTACCCGTATCATCCACAAGTGAATGGGATAGTGGATGTGTTCAACAAGGTGTTGGAGCATGCGCTTATAAATGTATGTAACGCCAACCACGACCACTAGGATTTGAAGATTCCAGTAGTCTTGTGGGAATATCGCACCACTTGTAAAAGGTTGATAGGACATACACCATTCAAACTGGTGTATGGTCAAGAGACAGTCATGCCTATGGAGTATATTGTTCCAAGTTTGCGCATTGCAGTAGCGACATGCATGGATGATGAAGCATCATTAGAAGAGAGACTAGCACAGTTAGTTCAGCTCAAGGAAGATGACTTTGTTGTAGGTTTTCACTAGCACGATCGACAAAAATCTTGGCACGATCGACATATTAACCACAAACTGTTTTAGCAAGGAGACTTGTTCCTAATGTATGGAAGCAAATTCACAAAGAATCCAGGTAAGTTATAGATGCATTGGCTAGGTCCATATCTAATTAATTCCATTAATTTAGGAGGTGCAGTACAACTGTAGAAGTTATATGGAGCGATGCTTCCAAAGATAGTGAATGGTAACAGGCTGAATCCCTACAAGATTGGGCTAAAGCTACTCGCGCTTGAAGCATTGCGCAAGGGGGGAGGGGGGGGATGCATGAGATGATAGTGACTAGGAAGATGCACCAAGAGGAAGGAGATGCACAAGTAGAGGAGTCAATAACGTATTTACGAAGATCTATTGCGATGACCATAGGGACGCAAAACAATCAAGTCAGTAATAAGAGAAGATAGTTAAAGTAGTTAACCAATGGCACTTATTGAAGGGACGCGTATTTATGGCCAATTCAATCATTGGATTTACAGGATCGTCGATGGATTTAGGTAATTAATGCATGATTTGGTCGAAATTATTAAAATTGATTTGTTCATGATGAAGGTGCAATTGGCTCGATACTATAAGAGGGGGTCAAATGTGGTCGACATTCACTATTGTGCAAGAATGAGTGTTGAGTTGTTGAGTTGCAGAATTGAGCTAAGCTGTATTATTGCATTATAGAGAAGTGTTGTGTTGTGTCGATTGATTTGTGGTGATTGGGTGAGTTAGGAATAGCTTTGAGACAGTTGCAAAGAGTCGCATAGTTGCAGGGCATGCAAAGAGAGAAATTCACAGTCGATATTTCTGATGAGAGGGATTCACCGGTCATTCCAGTCATAATTGAGGAAGAAATCGCAAGTATTCCAGTGGGATCTTCCTTTGTTTCAAAGAATAAGAGGAGGGGGGGGGGGCAGTGGCCTAACTCCCTGGTATACTAGAATGTCTGTGCGCGAACAAGGGGAGGCAATTGCACAGGAGGGTCCTTCGACTTCAGGGGCTGGAGAGTCAACAACCAACACAAGAGTGTCCATTGCGGATATCCCTAGGTATGTGCCTCCCATGCGGCCTAGTGCGAAACCAAGGAGAATGAACAAGAACCAGAAGTACTCAGTGATTATGATGGGGATACTGCAAGATATGACATGCACAATGGATATCGTTCCTGGGCTGATGGCACTAAAGTATGACGATCATGATTTGCTTGCATCGAAAAAAATCACAAAGGAACCCTACAAACCTATGGTAGTGGTTAGAGATGACCCAATATTACATATTCCATAGGATTGGGTGCATGGATTGGATAGAGTGGGACTATTGGGATTGATCAACATGCCGCATTTTGGGAGGTTGAATGAGGAAAATGACCGTGTAAAGAAAATTTTGTCATGTTTTCATGACAGGAATTTGTGGCTAGACACACCAGTAATAAGCATAGTAGCATTGATTTCTAATATCACAGGGCTTCCTAAGGATGGGCCAGACCCATCATAGTACTTTAGAGAAAGGGAGAATGATAAGAGACTTGCAGAAATACTGAAGAAGAGATATGGTTTGAAGCGGGACGGATGGGCATATCATGTCGACAACATCAATGATCCAGCTGTCCACATTGGCGGGAAACTTTTGGCTACCAAGATTATGCAGATGAAAATGCCTACCCAATAATTTGAAATCCTTTTTCACACTTCTCTTTAGATGCAATAACCCTGGTCGTTATTTCTAATGATTCAGTTGACGAAGGACGCAATGGAAGTTCAAGCGGGGCTGTGCCCATTCACATACAGTTGGCTACTGATATTAATTGTGCTAGTGTCCTGGATGGAGCCAGATGACTATCAAGGTATGGATGTGACGTAGTGAAAGTATGCAAGGGAGCACGCTACTAGAACCTCTGTTGGGTGAAGGAAGCCAACAGACTAAAGGACTATGCAGTTGAATTCTGGATTTATTGGGAAGTGCTATGGGCTGCAACTGTAAAAGTTCCCTGCTTATCTGAGGAAACTATAACGAAGTATCAACGGATTGCTCGGTTCACAATTGGCCCACATGCCATTCATGTGTAAGATTAGAGAGAACCTGAGAATTAATGGTTGCTGACACCTTACAAGTTGTTTGATGCATTGTTGGAGGTAATTGTTAATGATTGGCCCGCAGAATGGAGAGAACCGGTCAATATGGAAGAAGTATCAATAGGGTCACCAGAGGATGCTCTAGTTGATCTGGTACCTAACCCCAATCCATAGAGTCAACATGATTCTGATGCAGAGTCAATACAGAAACCCACAGACTTGAAAGCAGAGCATGCATTTGAAGAATCAAGGACAAAGAAGCACCAGGAGTAGGGTGCAACCGGTAGTGTAATTCCAGGAATGGAGGCATAGTTGAATCGGCTCATCAAGGATATTACAACTACAATGGATGCGATATCAGAGGAGATGAAGAAATAAACACAAGATGGATTTGCTGAGGTAAGAAAATGACTTGATTTGTTATATGATGTAGTTTTGAAGAAAGCACCACAAGAAGTGAATGTACAAGACTTTGATTGATACCAGCAATGAGGATCTAAATTCCTCCCTATAGTAGTTTCAAGACTTGTCTATCGATCTCAACGTGCTGTCCACACAGATGTTAGAACATATGCAACGAGTCGCCAATCAAGAGTTGGTATATAGATAACAAAACATCAACATTCAGTTTCTGCGATCATAATAGAAGGAGACAAAAGTGCAGAGAGAAATCAAAGCACTAAAGAAGGAAAAATTGGAGTTGAGGGATAAGAGGGACGAGGATATTACATAGTTGAAAAAGGAACAAGATAGACTAGTGGTCGAGAAGGCACACCTATGGGATCATAGGGAGTAGTTAGAGAAGGTAATTTTAGAAGTTTGTGAATGAGTATCAAAATCTATTGTGGCCGAGGATGCAGAATCCAAAGTACAATGGCTTGGGACAGTTATTACACAACTAGAGCACGATAATAACATTTTGAATGCTTTGATGCATCCAAAAATTACACTTGAGCAAGTAGCAAAAAGGAAGAGCGCTATGGAGGACATGGTGACAAAGCTAGATGAGATGGAGCAAGAAGCAAAGAAGGTAACTGAAGAGACTACGTAATGTTGGGGCAACGTAGTCCAAGACAAGCAATTAGAGCAACTGACCAAGAAGTTGTAGGAGGAAGAGGGCTAGCTGGAGATATTGAAGGAATCACTGAGAGCACTTCCACCATTTGTTCAGATCACTAAGTCTACTGAGCTGAAGGAGTTGTAGCAACACATTGTTAAGGCACAAGAGCGTCAACGGAAGCGCAATATGCAGTTAGATGACTTCTAATATATTGGAGCACAACTTTCTGTTAAGGTGGCTTCAACACTAGAGGCAATTCAAAAAGGAAAAAATGAGGTTGCCGATAAGATGGTGGAGAAACAATTGGAACATGATTTAATAGGGATTCAGGATATCGCTGAGAAGGTCAAAGAATAGGTGAAGGAGATTACTCAACAATACGAAGAAATCAAGCTCAAGACTAATGAGTACACTATGTCCAACTGACATGGCTCGAGGGTGAACCACACGATTGTGTTGGGGGGTTGTTTTCATGTGGTTTTGGGATAAGTTGGTTGCACAACATCACAGATTCTGCACAAGGTCAAAGACATCGTGCAAGTGGAAACTGGCATGCAAATCATAGTTATATTATTTTATGTATTTTTGGTCATCTTTTGTAGTTTTGGACGACATATCGCAGATAGTAGTCACTATTTTGAAGAGTTTGTTGATAATTAGTTAGGAAGTGATTTAAGTGGACCACTAATGTAAAGGCGCAAGCCTATAAGTAGATGTTGAATTGTAAATGTTATATCTTCTTAGAGACTCGGTTGCTTTTGGATCTTCTGAGATAGAGATCGGTTTCGACTTTGTCTGATCTTTGTATGCGACTTGTGGATCTGTTTTGAGAACTCATATTTTGTGGAATAAGTTAATATGACATGATGGAGGTTGAGCATAATTACTGTGTCTTTTACTGTTTTCCCTTTTTCTTGTTTTTTGCGATTCAATGATGAATGCAATGGGTATCAACGACACAGATCTATGATTGATGTGATGTGTTTTATTCTTTATAATGATGGTACAATGTTAGATCTATCTGTGCATCAATGTCTTTACTATGAATTATTTATGTTACGACGATTTGTTGAATGATTTCATGTTGTTGCGATCTATTAAATGACTTTATGTTACTGCGATTTATTAATGAATTATGTGAATGAGTAGATATATGGAATGATGTTGTGATTAGTCACCAAGTAGTCACACATGGTCCTTCTCCATACTATAGAAACTTGGTTGCATCATCTCTCCCTCGAAAATATCAGGTGAGACTTCATTTGCTTTGCAGGTGTTGTTGAATGGGGTCAAACCTGTTTGGGCCGATGCTCAGGGAGACCGTGGTGGTTTGGGTGTCGACAAAGAGCGAACCCTTGTCGACTGGGTTTGTGTCAACAAGTGATGAGTGACTATTTTTTCCACCTGGGTCTTCATTAATCCACTTCAGGGATTGTTATAATGTATTTCAGCCATCATGTTACCCCTATGACCTCACACATTAGGGGGCATCTGTTATAGCTGATTTTACTATAATTGGTGGATCATGTTTTTATGGCCTTCCTTGTCCCTATGTAGACTCTTTTGACCCCGTTTGCTCAGTATAACTTTGATGATTCAAAAAATCCCTTAAAAAATTCTTATTTATTAGTATACACAGGTCACCAGCTTACAAACTGTGTGTACACGCAACTTGCTCCACTATGACCTACGTACATCCAGAAATGTGATAAAAAATAAAATATTTGGATTTTTCCTCATCAAGTAATGAATAACTTGACTATTGGCCTTCCATATGTCTGGAAACACTCCAAATCAACCTTGCACTTCCTATTGAAGGGATATATATTGATCTACTTAGATAAATTAGAGGAGGAGAACTTGTGAGAGAAAAGGAAATATAGTGTATTTGTGCCCCATTCTTTCATACTTGAGTCTGCATCCCTTTTTCCTTCGAGCAGCCATTGACGCTCTTCCCAATATTTCTATTGTTTTGTGAGATTTCCATTGGTATGGAGGATTGAAGTGGTGGAGGCCCAGGTGGAGGACTCAGTTTCTTGATTTCAATGAGGTGCTAATATATTTTGTCACTTATATCTCTATTCATATTGAACCTAGGTGTTAGAACAATTACACTCACAAAAATTTCCAATTACACACAAAGGAGACTGAATATGGAGTAGAACACTAATCTGTATTGAATAAGTGTACAATATCCAACCCTGTGAAGTCATAGGCTGCCATAATAAATTATTACATGAGATATTCGAAGGCATTGGGATGCCATTCGAATTGGTCAGAAGCAGGGTTACTAAATCTAAGCAAATCCCCCGTAGGTGCATAAAGCAGCTTCCAAATCTATCTAGGAGCTCACGAATTGGAAAAATCAATTAGGCAAGCTAATAGGTGATGGAAGGACAACTCATACATGCTTTTATTAGGAGAAAAGAGTGGAGGATGATGAGGACAAAAAACAATTTAACTTCACCTAGTCAAACTTTCCCAATTTCCTTAAAACTCAGCAAAAGCAGGCAATAAAGCAGAAAAAGCAGACATGTGCTAGGAATGCCAGCAATAAAGTAGAATTGATTCCAAGAGGTTTCCCAAGCACTCCATGACTTAGTTTTATCAAGTTTGACCACTTTGGACATGTGGAGGACAACTTGCATAAGGTGGAATATGGAAACTAGGCAAATAAGACAAAAATGGATTAATTAATGTCTAAGGTAGCTAACTATGGGTTGATTATTCTAACACCCCCCCTTAAGCCTGACTTATGAGTAAAATATGAGAAAATTATAGGGCCTACCAACAAGGTTTAGTCACCCTTTACATACTGCATGTCCATTTAACCAAGGAAAGAAGCAAAAACCCAGTGGGAAAAATCCTCCCTTAAACATGGACAGTAAAACAAAATTTCAAAATCTTGTCATCAATCATGCTTCATAGCATGATCAACAATCCCCAGTAGTGATTTTATATTGCTGGATGTCTTCTCACAAAAAACTTTGGTGAAGATGTCTGCTACTTGTTCTGAATATGAACATAAGAGTAGGCGAATGGTGCCATCATGCACAAGCTGTCTGATGTAGTGCATATGGATCTCAATGTGTTTGGTTCTCTATCTCTGAACTGGATCATTGAAGATTCGAATGGTACTCTAATTATCACAATAGATAGTAGTTGAGTATTGTGATTCAAATCCACACTCAACAAGTAACCCCTGCAACCATAAACATTGATTTGTTGCATTTACAACTCCTCTGTACTCTGCTTCTGTAGATAAGAGTGCAATGGCACTCTATTTCTTGCTTGACCAACTGATTGGTCCTTCAGCAAGAATGAACACATATCCTAATGTTGACTTTCAATCTGTGTTGTCACCTGCCCAATCACTGTCAGTAAACCCAATCAAATCAAGATCAGATTTAGCTTTGTAGAAGATCCCATGAGTCCTTGTTCCCTGAACAAAGTTAAGGATCCTTTTGGCTGCTCTCAATGGATCTCATGAGGCTGATCCATGTATATTGAAGCCACACTTACTGCATAATAAATATCAGTTCGAGTATGTGTAAGGTACAACTAACACCCAATCAGTTGCCTATACAGTGTATTATTTACCATAGGAGAAGAACCTGCTTCTTCAAGCTTAACTCCTGAAAGGAAGGGAGTCTTGCTTGGCTTGCAATATTTCATGTTGAACTTGTTCAGAAAATACAAAGCATACTTGGACTGATGTAATTTTATTCCATGTTTGGTTTGAGCAATCTCGAGACCCAAGAATTGGCTCAATAACCCCAAATCAGTCATAGAAAATGCATGGTTCATTGCATCCTTCAAGGAGGCAATTTCATCCTTTGAGCTTCCTGTAATGAGAAGGTCATATACATATAAGACAATAATCATCAAAGAACCATGAATCAGCTTCAAATAAACATTAGTATCATAATTTCATCGAACAAAACTAAATGACAGCAAAAAACCATCAATCTTGGCATACCAAGCCCTGGGGGCTTGCTTAAGCCCATACAATGATTTCTTTATCCTGCACACAAGAGATGGATTAGTAACAAAGCCTTGAGGCTGCTGCATGTAAATCTCTTCAGTAATATCTCCATTCAGGAAAGCACACTTCACATCCATGTGATGTACCTCCCGCTGCTTCGAAGCTGCAATGGCTAAGGCTAGCCTGATGGAGTCCATATTTGCCACTGGTGCAAAGGTATCATTGTAGTCTATGACATGTACCTATGAGTAACCCTTGGCTACAAATATTGCCTTATATTTCAAAGGTGAACCATCAGCAGCAAACTTGGTTTTGTAAACCCACTTACATTGAACTAGCTTCCTCCATGGGGGAAGATCAACCAGCTCCCAAGTGTTTTTCTTCTGGAGTGAGATGAAATCTTCTTTCATGGTTGTTTGCCATCTTGGATCATGTGCTGCATATTAATATGTCTGTGGGTCTGATTTAACCATCAGATATCATTTCTCTGTAAACAAAGGGTCTTTCATACACAGAGCACTCTCAAACTGAGATCTAGTCCTCCTAGGATCACTAGGATTTCCAGCTAGTTCTCCAGCTGCATGAATGGTATTTGATTCCCATTTTGGTCTTGTAGGAATTTTAGGATCTGCAATTAAATCATCATTATCAGACATATCAGAATCAGAAAACTCAACTATCTCTTCACTTACATTCAATGGTTCTGGTGGTGAAGAGGATTCTCCAACTTCCAGTGCTGCTAAAGGCTCTTCTTGGAACTGAACACTCCTTTCAATGAAGGCTTTGTTTGTGCTCAAATTTATCATCTTGTACCCTTTTGAGTCTTTAGAGTACCCAAAAAATAGACACTCTTGGCTTTGGGGCTGCAAAGTCTTCCTCTTTTCTGTTGGAATTCTAACCCAAGCCCTTGAGCCAAAAATCCTGAAATGGGTCACATCTGGCTTGTGCCCACTCCATGCTTCAAAAGGAGTCATACCATCAATATGTTTATGAGGCACCCTATTCTAGATATAGGCTGCAAAATTTATAGCTTTGGCCCAAAACTTTGGTGGCAAAGTCTTAGCCTCCATCATGCAGGTTGCCATCTCTTTCAGTGATCTGGTCTTCCTCTCAGCAACACCATTTTGCTGTGGTGTGTAAGGGATAGAATGTTGCATCTGAATACCTAAATTTGCACAATATTGAATGAACTAAGACTTGACATACTCACCACCATTGTCAAATCTGAGGACCTTGAGTTTTCTCCCAGACTGGTTTTCAACCAAAGACTTAAAGACTTTGAAGAGGTCAGAAACTTCAGACTTGTGTTTCAGGAAGTAAACCCAACAGTACCTGGAAAAGTCATCTATGAATTTTAATGCATATTTGGCCTGACTCATTGACATATGAGGAAATGGGACAGCAACATCACTGTGGATCAACTCAAGAGGTGCAGAGGTTCTCTCATGACTAGCTTTCTCAAATTTATGCTCTGGGTGTTTTCCTAAGATGCAACCTTGACAGACTCCTTTGGAAAAATTAATCTTGGGTAACCCTATGACCATTTATTTTTCGCTGAGATCAGAAAGATACTTATAGTTAAGATGGAAAAATATTTCATGCCAAAGATTGCTTGCCTCATTAGCATGAATCAAAAGAGCAGAGGGGTTTGAGTAGGGTAGGAAGTGTGAGAAAATGTATACCTTCGAAGTGTGATTTGCAACTCCTTTTGCAATGAATTTACCATTTGAGATATCTGTCATCTCAACTTCATCAGGGGAGAATATGACCTTCTTTGGAGACCCTGTGTGGGTCATCTGATACACTAATAAGAGGTTAGAGGAAAGACCTGGAACATACAATACATTGCTGAACTTACCATGGTCAAGATCAATCCTCCCTTTTCCCAAACTTTCAGTGAGAGAGTCATCTCCCAGTACTATTGGTGGACCTTTCCACATGTCAAGTGAGGTGAATTCCTCCTTGGTTGAAACCATGTATTGAAAATCCAGAATCAATGATGAAACTAAGTGAGCTTGATGTGCCAGCAACCAATGCATGAACTCTCTCTCTGTCTTCTAAATTTGATCCTCCTTCCCTCTTCTTTGAGCTATCAGGAAGGGATATGCCATTCTTCTCTAGGACTTGGGTCAGGATGTCAATTTGCTTCTTCATGCAGGAGCTTTCAGGATGATTTCCCTTACTGCAGTATGCGCACTTGATCATTTCTCCTTTGTTCTTCTTCTTCTGGGGGTTCTTCTTGGAACCTTGGGGATCCTCTGGAGACTTGTTCTTGTCTCTCTTTTGATCAGGTGGCTTCTTATCTTTCTTCTTGCCTTTTGAATCCACCCTCAAATATCCAACAACTAGAGCTTGGTCTTTGGAAGGTTTGATGGTGCCCATCATCACCAATTTATCTTGTTCTTATGTGAGAGATTCCATGAAATATGCAAGGCTAGGCATTTTCCAGGCTCGAGCTATCAACTTTGTGGCATGGAAGGTCGAGACAAACACTAAATAGTCAAGGCCAAGCTTTGAGAGTATGGCCAAAACCAGTTTCTCCTCCTTCTTTTCAATTCCACACTGTTTTAGCTGCAAAACAAGGGCTTTGAACTTGGAAAAGTAGAGTTGCAGGGATTCAAAGTTGTTGGGACTCAAGGAGATCAATTCATTTTCGATTTGATGTCCCATCATCTCATCTATCTTACCAAAAATCTCAACAATCTTCTCCCATACTTCATTTGGTGATGTTAATCCATCAAGATGGAAAAGGAGGTCTTTGGATATGCTCAGACATAGGAGACCATAGGCCTCATCCCTCCTGTTGTGCCATTTAATTTTCTCTACAGTTGCATTGGGCTCTTCTTCTGTTTCCATAGTCACTTTGTAGAGGCCTTTTTCTCTTAATAGTATCTCCATCTCTACTTTCCATTCAATGAAATTAAATGGAGTCAAGATGATCTTCTAAGGTTGATCCATAGCTCAGAAATTGTCCCTTCAGTCAGTAGAATGCTCCCAGTCAATGATGTCAAACCTGAAATAAAAAATTGGAAGGAGAGAAATTGATCTACAAAGGCTTTGATACCATGTGGAAATTGAACCCAGTTTTTAGAACAATTACACTCACAAAAATTGCCAATTACACATAAAGGAGACTGAATATGGAGCAGAACACTAATCTGTATTGAATAAGTGTACAATAGCCAACCCTATGAATTCATAGGATTCCATAATAGATAATTACATGAGATATTTGAATGCATTGGGATTCCATTCGAATTGGTCAAAATCAGGCTTACTAAATCTAAGCAAACCCCCCATAGGTGCATAAAGCAGCTTCCAAATTTGTCTAGGAGCTCACGAATTGGAAAAATCAAGTAGGAAAGCTAATAGGTGATGGAAGGACAAATCATACATGATTTTATTAGGAGAAAATAGTTGAGGATTATGAGGACAAAAAACAAGTTAACTTCACCTAGTCAAACTTTCCCAATTGCCTTAAAACTCAATAAAAGAAGGCAATAAAGTAGAAAAAGAATACATGCACTAGGAAGGCCAGGAATAAAGCAGAATTGATTCCAAAAGGTTTCCCAAGCACTCCATGACTCATTTTTAGCAATTTTGACCACTTTGGACATGTGGAGGACAACTTGCATAAGGTGGAATATGGAAACTAGCAAATAAGACAAAAATTGATTAATTAATGTCTAAGGTAACTAACTATGGGTTAATTATTCTAACACATTTCACATCCATTATATGTGTAACTACGAATATTTTTATCCATGGATGTAGTTTCTTTGATTATATATTGGATTTATATATGATGCAGTAGGTTCTAACACTTAATATCTATCATGCTTGTATATTTTGATGTTGTTGAGAATGAAATGTAGGTGCAAGTGTGGTTGAAATCTCAACGAGGATCTACGACGAATGTCTAAAACAAGGTAGGCTTCTCATCCCTTAGTGTTAGACTTGTTTATCTCTTTAGCATATTGGAAGTGGATTGATTTATGGTGTCATACTTCCTGTTGTGGTCCATCGCAATCCATAGGAAATTTTCTCCGCAACACTGACAATTTTTTAAATTAGGCGGGTTTTTTCCTTTTGGGTGGAGTTTTCCCTATTTTGGTGGAAATCTCTTTATTGGTGGACATCCTTATTTTGGTGGAAGTGGGTCTATTTTGTCGGACAACCATTTTTGGTGGAAATCCCTATTTTGGTAGAAATTTCTATTTTGGTAGGATTTCCTAATTCTTCGGATATTTACATTTTCTTGTTTTGCGGGAGGAGGAAAAAATGGGCCATAATATTGATTTTTTGGGTTTTTTGAATATATGAAGGTAAAAAATGTTAATTTTTTGGGGTGAAGGTTAATAACATGAAAATGGGAAATGTATAATGATGTGTGGCTCAATTTTTAGTGCTAACAAACTCCCCCCCTGATGTGTGAGGTCAGGAGCTCACCATATGGCTAAAAAACATCATAGGATCTTCTTTTCTAGGGTAGAGGTGTGATGGTATACTAGAGAACATTTAATTATTTGGAGGAGAACATAATTTTTGGTGGAGTAATACAAACAAGGTACATATAGTCTCAAATATATGGACACGGTGGGAATACCCATGTTTGTATCAATGTCTCAATACATATAAGATAAGAATGAGTTCCAAAGGGGACATGCTCAATACATATATAATTGTTGTGTACATCATAGGTGTCCAAGAAGGACTCAATATTGGAATGTAATCATGGCCCAACCATGGTTGATCTGAATAATTGGAACTAGAAATAATGGCATTCATCATGAATGCAGTATTATAATAACTAATTCTCTTCTGTATTTGAAGGGGTCCAACAACTATAAGGACTCAAATGACTAAGCGGCTGAATCTCTGGGGTACACTGAATTGCATCTAAAAATTGATGTAATACGAAGCATGAAACTGAGAGGATTCCAAATTCTATCACCAATAGAACCTGTATATCACAAGGAACACAAATAGACTCACCAATTTCCCAGAGCTAAGGGACATCTGGGGTCTTTGACCAAATCATTAAAGAACCAATACCATGTACAAATATCAATGGTTCAATGATGTAGATGATGTCAATCACATGAGAAAAAACCAGTGTAAGGGGCACTAGCGGACTCTATGGGAATATAATAAACCCACTTCATAACTTAGGATAAAATATTTAATCAATTTTGATTAATTTCCCACCCACTAGCCTAGATAGTTGGAATCCACTTGCACCACATGGTCAACACTTGCCATATATACCCCATGAACACTTTAATCTTGATTCTCGGTTTATCCTGTCTACATTATTGACCACCATAATTAGTAACCGCGCTTTCCTACATATTGAGTCTTTTACTTCTTTATTCCAGCTTTTTTGTGGATAAGGTAAAGTTAGTCAACTAGGAAACTGCTATCTTTTGTTTCCATCCCATCCTCCATTATTTTCTCTTCATATTCCAGGATTAGCAAGTATTTTCATCACTTATCATCACTTACTCATTCTTTATCTAATTCGTGAGCTCCTTGATATTTTAGGAAAGCGATTTAGCCACCTATGGGATTTTATCATATTTAGTAAGTCTGATTTATGAGCTAGCAATGAGTTGTCTTCCATCAACGAAAATATCATTTATAAGGATGTATTACCAATGTAATAATATCAATTATCATTTATTGACCATTCCTTAATGTGTGTTCATTATTCCTCTTCTTCTCTCCTTATGCTAATTCTCTGCAATTCTCAGTGAGGTTAATTGTGTGCTTATATTCTTAGATTGTTTATAGAATTCTTGCTACCATCAAGGATTTAGAATTCTAATAGAGTTCCCTTAGGTGGTCTGTAGGACCTCATTAATGTTGATGATTCCAAGGTACAGGGACCTATGTGTCTATCCTTAGGAATATATGTGATGGAATTGACAGAGGGAGACCTACAACTATTAAGGAAATAATGGTTTCTTGATAGAATCATGAGGGATGCAACCACATTGTAAATGTGCCATGACAAATGGATGAGGCACTGAAGTGGAAAACAAGGGAATGTTAGCAATGGGACTCAAACTTCCTATGTTTAGAGTATGATGGCAGGGATGACCTGACAACATATGAAAATAATATTGAGGGAGGGAATCATATCTAGGGTGACCATGAGGGAATAAATACAATGGGTATAACTACAATGGGGGAGCCTCAGAGGAAAAATATTGATCATGGGTAAAAATGAATCCAAGGGTGACTAATCACATAATACTCTAAACAAAGATGACTGAGAATTATACCATGATAAGGGATTATATGCTCTCTACAAGGGTGTTACGAAGCACCATTTTGTCCTTATTCATGGATTAATGAACTCAAAGAAGGGGTTGAAATGCCCTCAATGTGATACTGTCTCATGGATTTTTATCGATCTTGAGACAGTAAATGCTTGTTTATTTTTTCAATTTTAGAGTCTAAAAACATAAAGAAAAATCCATAAGTGGTCCTTTTCATAAATTTATTCTCTGAAGCTCATAAATCATAACTGTATACAAGGGATAAATCGTGTATACAAAAGGTGGCTAGAGTATTAATGTTTCATAAATAGTCAATTTGGTTTGAAAAATGGGTAAAATTATATTGAACAGGCGTTCCTTCAAGTCCTATTAATGAGTTTGGAAGAAACGAACTCACTCGACAATAATTTCATTTTTTTTTGTTGTAGTAGTTGCGTGAGGCACATCCTCATAGGTCGACCCCAATTGATTTTCTAGAAAATGAGTTTACACATAAAAGAAGAAAAGTATGCCCCAATTAAATATTAAATTGATAGCAACTTAAAGTATAAATAGAAAGTGCCTCAGTTCACTTTCATCATCTAACATTTAATAAAGTTCAAGAAAGTGAAGGAAGAATTTAGCTATTTCTCTTAGGAGACTATTTTATTTGTATTCTTGGCTTTATGATACTGCTATCTAGATGCACATCGACCTCTATTGGAAGGTGTGAGCTCTGGGAGACAATAAGTTTGTATTTTCTATGGTTGGAAGGTGAAAGGTTATCACCATGGTTAAATGATCTCCACATTCATTTTTATTTATGTGCTTTTCCATATTTTAGTGATCTCGTTTATTATACTATTGTCTTCATAAATTCTAAAATGGTATTAGAGTAGTGATAAAAGAATCCATTGCTGAAAACTAGGGCTCCATAATTTGGCTCGTGTTTTCAACCACAATTCATCTGGAAAAGGAGCATAGAGAAAATCTCCCTAAGAGGGAAAATATTTACGTGGAGGCCAAATTCTGGTTGGTGATGTTTCATTTTTGACCTAGTACTGTTGGGGTCAAGACCTAGGATTCTTGGATCTATCGCTTTTGTACACAACTTTGGCTCACTCTTACCTTCAAATCTCCTTGGTAGGGCACAACTACCCATGAATTTAGTTTTGCAAGTATCTAAATTTCAAATTTGACCTAGCTCCTACTAGGGTTTTTGGTCCAATTTTTTCAGTCATGATGATCAACATGAAGGGTAAACATTGACTTGATGGAGTTTCCAGTAAAAAATGAGATGATTGTATGTAATTTAAAAAAAAAAATCTATGCCCATCCTGAAATGTAGACCCATGTGTGATAAGATCTCATGAAAACTAATACTTTGTATCAAAAATGCATGACAGAATATTTCAATGTGGGTATGGAATTAACCATTATAAATGATTGGAAATCAATACATGTCTCCATTCTAACACACATGTTCTTCAATCTAATTTCAATGTATCCTTAAACACCAACACTGAAAGAAACTAGTTGATAATAGAAGCTAGGAACTACAATAAATCAATAGAGATCACTGACCCACTGTGTAATTGTTTTAAGAAAAAACAGCAGGATGTCATGATGAAAGAGATAATAACAACCTAAAATTAATAGAGACATTGTACTCTACAGTTACCATAAGTAAACATAATTGGTCATGTTTTAAAACCAAACAAAATATAACTTTTGAACATTCTAAAAAAATAATGTGTACAAAACTTTGTAAATGTGGAAGAGATAGGATGAGTTCTGTAGATAAATTTACATAATTATCTCTGTCAAGCCACCCCATATGAAAATAAAAAAAATTATATGCAGAAAATAAAAAAAATTATACTTTCATGCATGAGACAAAACTGAAGCAAAGCTAGATTCAAAACTGTACTGCTGTAATAAATTTAAAACATAATTTTCATCTCTTTCAACTTTAACACTCCAATTGTCACTGTGTTAAAGTTGGTCATTGAGATGATTTACTAATTACCATGTACAAAACATAAACAGTAACAATATTAGAATGAACTTAAACTAGTATCAATGTAAATGAAATAAAATAGTAATAATAGTACTAGGAAAATCGTTAACAAAGAACAATAATAATGATGGTGTAGGACTGTTTTGAATCACCCTTATACTTAGATACTTTTAGGTTTAGATCTTGTCACTAGAAGGACAAGTCAATAGTGCAACAAATGACATACCTTGAGAGAGAAAGGGTTAGGAATAAGGTTAGGCACACATAGTAGGAACCAATATGACTTATCACGTTGTTCCCTAAATCTTGTATGTATTTTGGATCTCCATCATTTTATTTTTCTGAAAATAAATAATTATATTATATATTTCAAAGTTTGAAATAAAATAAGACATTCATATAGTCCAAGGTGGACTCACAAGCAAGGTGTCTATAGTTGATCCTTAACATATTGAAAAAATAAACAGTCCTATGTATTTAAAAACTGAAAGGAAGCACCCTTCAAAAGACAAGACACATGAATTTGGTTGTTATAAAAACAACATGTAATAAGTCATATGAAGTAGCTCTTACAAAATGACCAAGACAATAATTCCTCTTTGAAATATGTTGGTCTAAAACTTCACCATATCTTTGCCGAAACTATGCCATATTCCTTTCTGAAACTCCAACATATCCTTTCCCGAAACTTCACTAAGTTCTCCACTTTCTGCTCAAATCTAGTCATTCCCTTTGTTGCAACTCCGCTAGTTGCTCTGTTTCGGCCAAAACATGAACATAATATGGAATGAAATACACAACATAATCTGGAATGAAATTACATGAACATAACCTGGAATGACAATAACATGAATAGTAACATGAACATAATCTGGAATGAAATACATAGCATGGACATAATATGGAATGAAATACATAACATGAACATAATATGGAATGAAATTGGAAAAAACATACCTCCCCTCATCACAACCCAACCATTGTTAAGTTTGAGTAGTACCTGTAGTGCCAAATCATTCAACCTCCATAAATATATAGAAATAAATACACGCCACATTTGTACCATTATTTAATAGTCTAAGATGCATTTTTATGAGAATGCCAACATACCTTTACAATGCTTCCCATCACCTTCCGAGCCTTCTTTTTGGACTAGCCCCTCATCGTCCTGGATTCAAACATGGATTTAATCGATGAGAGAAAACTAAAAAATTGATAGAAAAAACTATCACTCATGAATAAGCTCCTCTTGGTTTCAAGAATAATTTATTGGAGACGTCTAATATTGGAGCAAACTTCCCTTGATCCAGAGAAACAACGAATTCAAAATTGAATTTGATGTTGATATGTTTGATCAAAAAGGGTTTTCTCCAATATTAAATGACTCCAATAAATTATTTTGTACTGATCAGGGCCAGCCACCTAAAGGAATAATCCCTTATGACCCCTTCCCCCCCTCACACCACTCTCAATTCCCCATACCCAATGGATGTACTAGAACAAAAATATTAAATTTATATGCAAAAAATGTGGATTTAATTTATTATAAAAATTAAGTATAGATAGTGTTTAGTAATTTACTTATTTCTAGGTTTTTTTCTTTTTAAAAAATCAACAAGAAACTTGTCTACTACAACTTGTCATTTAATTCTCATTGCATCTACAACTTGCTATACTATTTTCCTAGTAGAGTACTCTGACGTGGATGCTACTACAAGGGGTCAAGATTTCCTGCAATAATGTAAAAATGTTAAATTTATATCTTATGAGTTTATCATGACTAGGTTTTCATTAAAAAAAATTACATAGGTGGTTTTTACCTGTTGTGGCCACATCATATACTTCATGTTCCTGTATAGGCTCATCTGGTATAGTATGAGCCTCTATATTCTCTGTAGTTGAAAAATGAAAAAGTACAATTGATATTCACCATTTGAAATGCAAAATTTTAAATTGTAGTATATGAATTCATTCATTAGCTAGATTTGAAGCATGACCATTGATAGGTTTTCCTCCATCCTCGGCATTAGGTGGATCGTTGATTTCTTGCTCAAAATTGAGTCAATATTTTATTGCAAATAATTATAACCAATAGACTACACAAGTAATCATTATTAAATAAACTTCATTGATCTTATGTACCTACATGCAAGATGGATCACTGGAAGACTGTGTTTTTCGAGACAACATATTCCAACATTCAACAACATCTCCAAAGTCATGTTGGAAGCCAAGATTCAAGTCTTCCTCCATGGGCACTTCATTGAATCGATCGACCCGCATATTTTCATAATGCCATGAAATTACCTTTTAAATTTAAATAAAATGAAAAAATAAGTTGCATTTTTTTTTCTCTGGATGTAATATTTGTTTTTTTATACTTACAATTCATGCCCGGACCAAATTGGAATAACCACCAGACCAAGCTTTTGCTGCCCAATTTTTTCTTGTCTGGCCTTGGTGGCCTTTTATGTGTCTGACAGCCTATGAAAAGGTTGAAATATGGTACATGTTTCAAATTTTATCTAAAAATTAATAATATTAAGGTTTATAATTAAATTAATGAAAGTACATATTGCATACCTTCCAGTTCCTGGCGGTATCCTTCCTTCTTTTCTTAAATCCCTCTCCTCTCCATATTCTAATAGGTATTTTCACCCTCTTTCTAGAATCATTGGAGGGAGATCATACCTAGGATTCCTTTCTAGATGAACACTAAATTGGTCGCTCACAATCTTCATATGTTGGCCAACCTTCTTTAGGACCTCCTCTCTATTGAATTTCTCGCTATCGAACATGCCAACCATGCAATTAATGAGCTCATATTTTAATTTTTTTTGTTTGTTTATCCCACCTTGTGAATATGGTGGGAACAAAGATCTCCAATGAGAGATGATTTATATGTTTATAAAAAACATCATTTCCTACAAGACGATCATGTCATCATTAGTTGTAAAACAATATTCTTTTATAATATTACAATCAAATTACAAACCATAAGTTAAACAATGTATAAATACTTGGGATCTTCTCAATCTTTACAGGAACAAGATTTTTTTCCATAAAAAATGTTGTCTCCAATGTACCTATTCTAGTGACACGAGAAGATCCAGGAAATGCTGCTTGGGCATTATCATTGCTAATATTTGCATTGACCCCTTGTTATGTACCATCTGGCGTGCACCGACCACTAGTGGTTTCACTCACATATGGAATCAAGGGTGTCATGGATTGTATCATCAAATTTCAATTGACAACAATGCCACATGTGATGCAGGTGGAGTCAGATGCTCATGTGATGACTCTCCACGAGCATCACTAATACCATCACCTCCCTCACCACTAGCATGTGGGTGCAAAAAATCCCGTAGATACAAAAAAATTGTTAGTTCACGATCATATACAAGTACAAATTAAAAAATTATAAATGAATTTATCTTATAATTCAAGATACTACAACTTACTTTCAAGGCTTTAGATCTCTTCACCAAAACATCAACATTTTATTTAATATCGTTTGTTTGTGGTTGAATGAACAACAGACGAAGGATATCCTCATTAATATTTTTAAGGTATTCTCTATCATTTTAATTGCATCTAGAGAAGATCAAATTTCAACATCACACATGATCTCATCCACACCAACATCAATTGCTGAATCATGAGGCTTTAACAAAAATATATAAAACAATACTAGAAAAATGAAAGCAATATACTGGGGAAAAAAACATAATAAAATATCATATTGCTCATGTTCCATTTCAAAAATTACAATTATGTATACCTGCTGCCTCGAGGATGGTTTCGTTTGATCCACAGATGGGGCCTTGGCCTGCTCATCACCCTGTTACCACCTAAGTTGTACTTAGTGGTTTTTATCAAGTGAGCCCAGTGAACCGGACAGGGCTAACTTGTTCGAACTTCAAAAAGACCTTTGGAAGTAC